>CM037460.1:27792335-27859835 GCA_021014325.1 Plazaster borealis
ATTCTAATCTGATTGTCTACAAGTTGATATTTTTAAAGGCAGCTAGGGTATACTTTTGGTAATTGTCAAAGACCAGTATCCTCACTTGGTGTGTATCCCAACATATGCATAGAATAACAAACCTGTGAAAATTTGGGCTTAATTGGTCATCGAAGTTGCAAGAAAATAATGAAAGAAAGAAACCCCACCCTTGTTGCATAGAATTGTGTATTTTCAGAAGCCTGAGAAAGACTTCATGCCTGAAGCCTTTTTCAGATTCAAATTTTGGGGTGAAAAATTACCCCTTTCTCTAAAACTGCATTACTTCAAAGGGGGTCATTTCTAACAATGTTTTGTAATATCAACAGCTTTTCAGTGCTCTTTACCAAGTACGTTTTTTATGGTCATACATTTTTGGAGTAATTACCAAAGGTATACCCTCCCTTTAAAGGCACTGTACATGTTTGGTAATTACTCAAAATATATATTAACATAAAAACTGACTTGGTAACAAGCAACGGAGAGCTGTTAATAGTATAAAACATTGTGAGAAACGACTCCCTCTGAACGTAGTTTTTGAGAAAGAGGTAATTTCTCACTAAAGTAATAAAAGACTTCTTGAAAGAAGCCTTTTATTCCTATCTGAAAGCACACACATTTGTACAACAAGGGTGTTTTTTCTTTCAACATTTTCTTGCAACTTCAATGACCAATTGAGCCCAAATTTTCAAAGGCTTGTTATTTTATGCATATGTTGGGATACACCAAGTGAGAACACTGGTCTTTGACAATTACCAAACGTGTTCAGTGCCTTTAAGAGGTAATATAAAATAGGATAAAAAGTGCAAAGCTAGTTTTTTTACAAATCAGCTTCAAGCTTAAAAATCGACAATCATCTTTTTCCATAAACCAAAAATTGTACTTCCTTTTAAACTGTACACTATGGTTTTACATTGGTAACTAACCGTGTAAAATATCTCTAATAAATAGAATTAATATCCAATGTGGCTATACGGTATACTTCTCATGTCTGTAAACTGGATGACTGACCAGACTATAATTTGGACAATTACTCAATTACTGGGGCGTGACATGTTAATTCAACCTATTTAATTCACAGAATTAAACTAAGCACTCATTTGTTGCATTTTACATCATAAAATATCTTAAAAACAGTTTGCACCGTTCAGTTATGTGATGGAAAGTATTAAACGTTTTATACTGTTAATAAATACCATTGTAATTTGCAACATAGCAAAATGTTTTACATTAAATATTAAAAAAAGAAGTGTTTCATTAGATATTTTACAGGTACAGTTTAATTGAGCTAGAACTGTACAGAATGCTCATGCTTTGTTTATATTTTCACTGCACTTTAAGAGAATACAATAATGATATAATAAGTATTTGCAATGGAAGACACTCTATGCATATGGTTCTTTCCATGTATTATTTTGTCGTTAACATTATTATCGTAATTTCTCTCAGATTTAATCTTAAACAAAAGTTTTGCCTCATTTTTCTGATGAAAGTACAAATAACAATTTTCTTAAAACATGGTTGCCTCTTCAAGAACCGTGTTTATTCATTTTGTACTTTTAATTCAGGGCCAAGTATTGATCCCTGAGGAACATTTTCCCTTTGATAGCCAAATAGTGCTGTCATTTCAAACGGATCAAGCCTTACTTTCTTCTGAATTTAAACATCTTTCATTTGTTATTTTTTTGGGAGTGTGGGGTGATCGGATGTTACCTAATGACCTACTTCTTGACCTTTTGGGTTGTCGAGACTTCTGCTGGGTCGGTAACAGAAGAGACTCATCTCCAATTTGGATACCAATACCAGGTTGTAATTTCAAGTCTTGATATTTATTCTGCCTTGCAGCAGCCCTCTTGGAACTGTTGTTTATTGTGGGATCAATAAGGTCTGAATCAGTAGCCGACCGTCGCAGTACAAATTGCCCGCCAATCGGCATTTCATTCGACACACTGTCTGTGATGTTAAAGTCTACTCCACTAGATGAGCTTGAATCTCTTGGGGCCGATGTACTTCTTAAGCTAGTCCTCATAGATTGGTTAAGAGACATCATGGAACTCCTTGTAGTACATGTTAGCATTGATAATGTTGATGGCACAAGTTCCTGGGTTGAGGACTCTAGCCCTAAGTCTTGTTTATGTTTAGTATCAGCATTAGACATCTCAATTGTATGTAATGTACATGTATGTGAACGTCGTCTGTTCCATGACAATGTTCGTACAAATGATGCTCGCAATCGCCTTCCAAGACTTGCAACCTGTTCTGTCCTTGAGAGGTTTGGTGGATCAAAATCCATAATGGTACCCTCACTTTGGAAGCTGTCTGCTCGGTTCCCTCTAGGTCCAGTCCGAGAATGTGCTAAGTCATCTTCTAGAATGTTCATCACAGGTTCATTGATGGATGGTTGAATGAGATCTAAGTTAACACTCAGGATTTCAACAACATCGGAAGCCGTAGGACGTTCTTCAGGTTCAATAGACCAACAACGCTGCATCAGACCAGCACTGCAGAGGGATAAAATAGATTAATATTTGACTTATACAGGGAAGGTACTGAGACAAACTGAACAAGAAAACAACAAACAAAAACAAGGAACAGTAACAACTTTAACTTATACAGGGATGGTACTGAGACAAACGGAACAAGAAAACAACAAACAAAAACAAGGAACAGTAACAACTTTAACTTATACAGGAACGGTACTTGGACACACTGAATGTCAACAAATCAGCAAACAAAAACAAGGAACAGTAACAACTTTAACTTATACAGGGATGGTACTGAGACAAACTGAACAACAAAACAACAAACAAAAACAAGGAACAGCAACAACTTTAACTTATACAGAGACGGTACTGAGACAAACTGAACAACAAAACAACAAACAAAAACAAGATACAGCAACAAGTTTCTAAAAGGTTAAAAGGTTGGCAATTCCTCCACACCTATACACCAAAGTTGTGGCAGCTTGGTAAGAACAGGTGATATTAATATTTCCAATATTGATGTTGACAATACCTCTGAGTTAGCAGTGGGACTGATATCCCAAATCCTCATTTGAAATTAAAACAAAACAAAAGCAACAACAATTTGGAGGATGAACAAATTAAAAACGCAAAACTGAAATACAGAAACATAAAAGTTAAGTTATATTTGGTTTGCGGTAACACCATGTGTGTATCTACTTTGCTGTGTAGATTTTGTTCTTTGAGAACTTGTCTTGCTATGTATTCTACTGCCGCAGAGTAGATTTCGGAATTCGGGAGACTACCAAGTTCTGAAAAGAACTGTCCTTCTTATTAACTACTACCTGGGCGGAAGGTAGGAAATCGGTCGGGCCAACTACTTTCGCCAAGTGGATTGGGGGGACTTTACGTTAATAACTTCACTGCCGCGGAGCGAGTTCTTAATTGGTCTCAAAGTTTCGACAAGCTTGCTCTAGTCATCGCCAGGAGACTAAAAGTTAAGATTAAGCAGAGAGAAGACAAGACAAGAAAGAGTAGGGTGAGCTGACAAAATAGATAACTACTAAGAAAGAGGAAAACTTTGCAACTTACAGAGATGGGCTACAGTCCTCTGGTGGTCTCATAGCGTTGTTATTACGGATAAACTCCAATACATCAGCATTGCTCATGTCCTTATAAGGAAATCCACCAAAGGTCACGACCTCATAGATGATGATACCAAGACTCCAGATATCACTCTTTGTAGTAAAGATTCCTTCGTTGACACTCTCTGGGGCCATCCAACGAACTGGCATCTTACCTTCATCAAGAAATCACAAAGAATCTATTTTCTTATTGTTGTTGTAGCTGATGCTGTTGTTGTCATTATTATGTTTGCTTGCTGCCATTGCTGTTGCTGTTTTTGTTGTTTGTTTTTGTTGTTTGTTGTTAATTTTTCTAAAGATCTAGTTTTTTCTTTAGTTTCTTTGGGGTTGGGTTCGTACTGTTTCTTTCTTCGTTTTTACCGTTTATACATAATTTGTCTTATTTACTGAAAAATGTCTCTTCACATTTTATGGTTCCAATTTCAGTGCATTTGTTGGTTGTTTATTTTCTGTTCTATCTTACTGTTGTAAAGGTTGTTGGTTTACGTTTGTAATTATTTTTTGAAGAGCTTACCAAAGTCTTTTAATGTATTACCTCTTGGTTTACTAACAGTGTGTATGGATGTATTTATGTGTACATGTAGGGCCTAGGTTACTTGTACTACACCCCTTTTCGGTTTTCTTAATTGCTCTGTATTTCACTACTTGACTATTTTTTATACAAGGCCCTAAGGCATAGCAGTTGTAATACTGATAAGGCTACCCTGTTTAAATGTTGTTGTAGTTAATGCCCGTTTGTTGTTGCTTTTGCTGTTAAAGCTGTTATTGTTGTTGTTGTAATTGTTGTCAATATTTACCTTCCCTGCTGAGCCTGTAATAGTTAGAATCATAAGTTGCTCTAGTCATCCCAAAGTCTGCAATCTTAACAGTATAAGAACAGTCCACAAGGCAGTTACGACACGCAAGATCCCTGTCAAAAGAAGGTATCACAAAATAGGATGAATGAAACGCCAGTATCAAGTTTATTATGATGGCAGTTGGTTTAAAAGGGGCATGCATTTTTGAGAAAACAACAAATAGCTACAGTCTAGTGATATTTTTGGCATACATATCTTTTGTCTGAGTGTAGTTTCAGATTAAAATACAATTTCCTCAAGTGGTTCAGATGGCACAACTGATAAAGTCCCGTACCAACTTTACACAAAATTATTTTTACACAATAAGGTTCAGAATGAACCATTGATGATGTCCAACTAAAACTGCTGAGACGGTTAACAACAAAATCTGCAAATTGAAACATCTCTTAATGAGACTTAAAGAAAACCCAATAAAGACCACCCCATTAATCAATGATCACACCCTCAACTTCAACAACTCTTGATGAAAGCATGTTTGGCTCAGACACTAACCATTTGATTTTAGAGGGGTGTTTTTAAAATATTGAAACAAGAGACACCGACCCTAAATAAAAAATACCAAAAAAGCAAACTTTAATTCTAGAAATCAGTAACTTACCGATGCACATATTTATTAGAAGCTAAGTATCTCAATCCTGTAGCAACATCAAGAACCATGGCGGTGAGTCGTTCAGGGGAGACAGTCAAATCATTGGATGAACTCTGGTTAACAAGATGTCGTCTGGCCAATAGGAAGGTTTTTAAATCACCTGATCAAATCAATTAATTAAAGTGTCAATTAGAGGAATTCTTCATACAATTTCATAGATGCAGTCATAGTTTTCAAAAAGACCCCCTTTTTCAGTGATATATTTCGAAAATAGTGACTGAATTATTTGCTCTATAAAGAATATCTCTACTTGACTAATTTGCTCATCTGCAACCTTGAAATATACCCCCTTCTCCCTAAATATTTCTTACATTATTTGTCCAACAACTTGTTCAGGATTTGCAGCTGTCTGAATAATTTAAGGGCCCTAACATTTGAAGTCTTATCTAGGTTAGCTTTATATTTCTGTTCACAGTTGCAAAACAAAGGACTAGATTTGACTAACACAGCTGCAAAACAAAGAACTAGACTTAACTATAGCCCCTTTCACACCAGACAAATTTCCCAGGAAATTCCTGGGGAAAATGTTGTTGATTCATACTTTAATTGCCAACACTGGCCAACTCCTGGGCAATAACCATTTCCATGCTTTGGGGTAGGTCAAACGAGGAACAGCCTGCCACCGATCATCAGGGAATCAATGACCATCGAGCTGTTCAAGTCTCGCCTTAAAGGCACTGAACACGTTTGGAAATTGTCAAATACCAGTGTTCTCACTTGGTGTATCCCAACATATGCATAAAATAACAAGCCTGTGAAAATTTGGGCTCAATTGGTCATCAAAGTTGCAAGAAAATGATGATATTTTGAGTAATTACCAAACGTGTACGATGCCTTTAAGACCCATCTTTCCAAACAGTATTTTTGTAACGTTGTAACTAATTGAAAGTTTTTACCCTTTATTCAATTTCTACAACTATTTTTAACTGGTTCATTTTTGTTTAGCTTACTGTGTATTTGGCTGGTCCAGATGTAATTTTTGTAAAAATTTTAGTTATTGTTTTTTTAATAAATAAAAAATCAATTTGCTTGTCTTTAGCGCCTTGAAGCGGAGCCGATATGCAACTGTTTGTGCTTTATAAATGTCTCTTTATTATTATATTGTTATTATTAACCGAAGGGTAAGAAAATTACATCAAGTATGAAATGAACATGGGGTGCAGGGTTTAAATTCCCCAGGAATTTCCTGGGGATTCATTCCCTGGAGATTTGCTCTGTAGTGTGAAAAGGGCTAATTCTTATTTCATTGATGCTTAACTACTGGTCTCTAAGTAATAGTCTGGTGACTCATACTTAACTTACCGTGTAACATGAAATCCATGATAGCGTAAATGGGTTCTCTACGAGTGCACACACCCAACAACTGCACAATATTTTTGTGGTCAAATCGTTTCATCATCTCAGCCTCACTCAAGAAATCAAGCTGTGACCAGAAATAAACACAAGAGAAATTTTGAATTATTTCTTTATTCTGCAATACACACGCTGCATACCGCATGAAATAAGGGTTTAAAAGCACTGAACACGTTTGGTAATTGTCAAAGACCAGTGTTCTCACTTGGTGTATCCCAACATATGCATAAAATAACAAGCCTGTGTAAATTTGGGCTCAATTGGTCATCGAAGTTGCAAGAAAATGATTAAAGAAAAAACACCCTGGTTGTACAAATTTGTGTGCTTTCAGATAGGAATAAAAGGCTTCTTGCAAGAAGTCTTTTATTATTTTATTGAGAAATTACCTCTTTCTCAAAAACTATGTTACTTCAGAGGGAGTCGTTTCTCACAATGTTTTATACTATCAACAGCTCTCTGTAGCTCATTACCAAGTCAGTTTTTATGCTAATAAATATTTTGAGTAATTACCAAACGTGTACAGTGCCTTTAAACAATCTTTACCAACTTACTTTCTAACTTATCTTTGGTTTCTTCATCATTGTTAATGAAAAAATTTCATTAAATCAAATGTTATCTTTTCTAAAAAATCAGTAGAAGTTTGCTAAACATTTGTTGCAGATAAACACAAAATGACAGTAACTTTAAAATTGTGAAAAACAATGGTTAAAAGTAGTTATCTCAAAATTAACCTTAAAAATAATTCCCACAAGTGTTGAATACACCATTGTAAAAAAAATGTAACCAATCAGTATTCATTTAAGTATCAGGAAGTGGCCAATATTTAAATTAAATATTACATCCCTTTCTATAAAAGTCATTCAAGTCATTGTATAGTAACTATTTGCAAGGAAATTTATACTGCTTACTTTGATTATTACCACCCTCTACATTCAATGTATTTACCATGTACATTGTTATATACATGCATCATTGATACTTGTTTACAAAGTTTTTGGAACATCTTGGGTTGGGGGGGGTCGTGTTTAAGGGGACTTTTGTGTTTTTGTCCTGGGGGGGGGGGGGGTAAAGAGAGTGTTTCTTAAGTCCTAGGACTTCTAACACCTTCCTCGTAACTTTTTGATTTCATTGTTTCCTTGTTATCTACTTTTTCGCCTGCTTATTAGTTATTCTTTATTACTTACTTTTTTGTGTTCATTATGGAAGTTATGGAAAATAAAAATTAATATGGAAGTTAAAACAATGCCACCTTTACCCACCTTTTCCTCAATGGTAGATTCCACTTTGAGTGTCTTGACTGCCACTCCGACCCACTTGGTACCAGTCAGCAATGCCTCCCCACCATAAACAGTCCCAAAAGCGCCCTCTCCCAACTTACGATTGAGGATGACATTAGCCCTAGGTATCTCCCACTTATCTAGAGAGAGAAGAGTACTCTGTCCAAGAGCGATGATACCAAGATCTTTCACCCTCTCCTCAGCTTTCTTGATCTTCCGATCATAACTATTGTAACATGAGAAATCAAAATGGGATGTTGATTTACCAGGAGCAAAATTATTACTATCACTGTTGTCTTCGAACAATCAAGCATTTTTTAATCGACAATTTTTCCAGCAGACCTTCAAGATAATCAAAAATCTTCAAGAGTTTGAGAAACTTACGCTTTCTTGAGGAGGACAACAAAGATGATGAGTATAATGAAGACAACGATGATGAGAAAAGCATTAAGGATTGCCATCGCAGATTGACAGTCAACATTGAGAAATTGTTGGAAACTCTCCACGGCGCATCCCCCATCGTCAGCTGAGAAACATCAAGGAAAATAAAGATTCATGAATGTAAAATACAATTGCTACAATTAATTAACAAACTAAATTGTGCAAAATCTCACAAACTGGACCATATGAATGGAAACTTATAGCCCTGTCTTGAATTAGTTCAGCAAGCTGGGGGGGGGGTATTTTTGTGCAATTATGCCCTGAAGTTTTATCTTTTTGTAACTAAGTAAATGTCTGAAAGTGAGTGTTTTTTTTTATCATTTTGTCTTTCAAAGTTTCAGACTATGTTTTTTTGTGGTCCCCACTTGTAATCTCTCCTTAGCAGATCTAAACATCTTCATATTGAACTTACGTATTGTTCCATCATGTGGTATTTTTCCACCATTCAACCAGACGATATCGCTTGTATTTACTTCAAAAGTCCCTGTCCAAACACTGCTGTTGATTTTATGTGGAACGTATTGAGCAATCGACTGTAACAGCAACAAAAAAGAAAAGGAAAGTTTGGGTAAAAGGTTGTGGAAAACACTCAACTTTTTAACTTTTCAACTGCAAAAAACCCAAAACCCCAATACAATTCCTAAAAGTAACAACACCACAGTTTCATCTTAGTAAATGCAAGTTATTTGAGGTTTCCATTTGTTTATCTTTTCAATTTTGTTCTTTAACTTGTGATAATGAATGCCACAATTTAATGAAATACATTTGATTAACCCTTTCATGCACCATTTATTTTAGAGAAAAAATGATCTTATGGACACATTAATTGTTTACCTTTTTTTTTGTGCAAATGGCGACCCCCCCGAAATCTCTTTTCAATTAAACTGTGGTGTCGTGCGATCTTTATTTTTGTTTTACAACTATTTTTATCTACTTTGCTGTGTAGATTTTGTTCTTAGAGAACTTGTCTTGCTATGTATTCTACTGCCGCAGAGTAGATTTTCGGAATTTGGGAGACTACCAAGTTATGAAAAGAACTGTCCTGCTTATTAACTACTACCTGGGCGGAAGGTAGGAAATCAGTTGGGACGACTTCTTTTTGTAGGGATTTAAACCAGTAGCTAGTGACCGGTCGGTGCGTGAAAGAGTTAAAAAGGACGTTTTTTACTGTAATTAATTATTATTAGGAAACAGCTCTATGTGTAAGTTGACAAAATATAAAACAGGTAGTGGTTCGACCCACTTTACCGTCTCTAATTCACTCGCAGGACTCACTAAGAATCCCAACAAACAATTACTCACAGGCGGGAGTATTTAGTCACGTACGAAACCCTCCGTTCCACTGCCCTACATTTTCACCCCTCTTTCCCACGACGACGATGCCAGAGCACACACTCCAGCCAATATAGGATCATCCAATTTCCTTGGGATGTCACTTTAGGTTTAGATGGAACAATTAGCGGACCCCCAAACACAAGAAATTGTGTCTATCATCAGGGTTTTTGAAGTATCCTGGCAGAGTCCTCTACTCTCTTGCCCCCCTCCTGGGGGAACGTGTTTTAGAAAGTGGGGACAGTGACCGGGCGCTTGGCTGTAATTTCCTTACTAACGTCTGTGCTTGTTACAGGTAATTATGTAGCGGAATTTATCGTAGATTTCCTACATACTGAGTTTATTCACCTCTAGGCAACGTGTCTCATAAGTAGTACGGACTCACTCTAATCGACACAGATCACAGAGACACTGTCTGTAGTTACCACTAAACTGTGGTGTATCAGTCGTTTAGCAGTAAGTTAAAAGTGAAAAGCATAACCCTGGTTAATGAGCTGCGGATATTTGTTTAATGAGATGATTTATAATTTTGACAGTGAGATTAATGAGGACGTCAAGAAGGGTACTAGTCAAAACATATACCCACTTTCCTTTAGATTCAATTTAAATATAAACAATAAATTAACACTAATTTGTTCTATAAGCTGATGTTTCACAACTTGGATATCATTAAAGTATTTGGTGCTTGATATGTGGCATGGTGTACCACCTCCTATTGTGTTCTGGGAACCCCAGGAATTCTTTAGAGGATTTTAGGAGGGTACTTCTGTACCAGAGGAAAAGAGCTTAAAGTGGCGTGTCGTTGCCGAGTGGTCTAGTTCACCGAACCCAAGCTTTGGTGTTGTCAACAGCAGAGTGTGGGTTCGAATCCCGGTCATGACACTTGTGCCCTTGAGCAAGGCACTTAACCATAATTGCTTCGTAAAAAGTTAGGAAGGTAGTGCATTCTGCCCTACCAGCTAGGCTCCTAGTGGATGATACCCATGCCTACATCCTTAGGGACTGTGAAGGGGTAACCCTGTTTCAGCCCCAGGAGTAGGTGGCAACGTGCCCCTGGTGACAGTCAATTTAGTCAACAGCCCAAATCAGTTAAGTGCAGCCCTCACTTTGAAGTGTCCGTCTTGCCTTGTGATGTTAGGCGATATCTCATTAAAAAAATTGTTTTTAAAGTATGGGAACATTTTTTTTGGGGGGGGGGGTGGGGATCGGAGGGACACCCTCTGCCACATATCGGTCGTGGTATAATTTAAAGATCTGCTGCCAGAACGATTTCAGATAATTTCTGTAAAAAAATTGAATTTCTATTGGAAAAAACCCCAACTTTAAGTTCAATAATACAGACTCATCTGGAGGAACAACGCACTTCACAAGATCACCAACAGAAAGGAAAAGCCTTTACATGGCCAATCACAGCACACTCATTTACCCATGATAATCCCTGCCTATGATACATGACGCACCTCCTTACAAAACATCTTCAAGGTATTCCACAGGGGGGAAGGGGCAAAAAAACACATGACAGTTTCTGTCAAGTAACTTATTACAGCAATAATGATTTCCATGAACGCAGGGCGGCCGGGTTGAGATGAAACAAACTCAAGTCAATCTAAAAGTCTTTGGCGTTCACTCAACGATAGTAAGACTGGAGACACTGTGTCTACACTACCGTGCCTCTTGTGGTTTGTCAGTGACTCAGTCTAAGAATTGGAATGATTGAAGGGTAAAAAAAAAAAAGAAGGAATTCCCAAACCAATTGGGACAACATTTCATAAGTCAAATCACTTTTTGTTCTCGCTGTCATTTCTGACTGTTATCCTATTAAAAACGTAATCTAATTTTGTGGTAACTAAAGACTTTGATTGTTTTGATGTTGGAATGATGGAATTTAACTTCAGGATATGTACATCATTGACAATCGTCCAAGGTTTTGTTTCAAAGTATAAATCACAATTTTGTTGTCAAATAAAAAATAGCTGCAGAACTAAACTACCAAAGATGTTTATCTGCTCAGCACAGAATCTTAAAGTGAAAGCTAGTTAGCGTTACACAATATAAGAATTCTTACTGGTCTTAAACTAAACAATAGAACCAACTTGATTAAAACTTCATATATTGATTTCTTTACATAGTACATTGATTGTTTAAAGTGAAATAAGTGCAACTATTTCACAACTTTTTTTCAGATGAATGAAAAGAACATCGCCAATGGGGCCAGAATTAAACCAAATTTGTCATTATAGATGTATATATTTTATGCGAATTTAATTAGAAGAGGTAAATAAAGTTTGATTTACATAATGAAAGAAACACAAACACTTATTAAGTTTCCCAATCACTAGACAATATGCCTTTGTCCTTGTATCTAATAATCTACATCTACAGACCTCAAATATGTCCCTTGGAACTACCTTGATATTCAGGAAGTGAAATTGACACAACACAACTCAGTGTTCCCTAGTGAGTATCATTTGAGTCACTGTAACTCACCTCAAAGTGCTCTCTGAATCCTAAGATCTTGCCTTGAAGCAAGTTAATAAAAGGCAAACTTTACCTCATTTCCAACAAGTAACACAGGTACAAACTTCAACAAACTAAAATCATTAACACACACTGCAACAATAGTATTGTTAAAAGTACAACTCATCAACAATGATCCCGGTTAACTCTTTCATGCGCCGACCGATTGCGAGCGACCTGTTTAAATTCCTTCAGACAAAATAGCTGTAAAACGAAAAATAAAGATCGCACGGCCACACAGTTTTCAGAATGGGAAAGAGGACCCTTGAGGGTGCTATCGTGACCTTTTTTTTTGGGGGGGGGGAGGTTGTCATTTGCAAAAAAACGAGTAATTAATTAACTTGTCCATATGATCAATTTATCACTAAAATAAATGGTGCATGAAAGGGTTAAGAGATGTAAATTTTGCATCAGGGATAAAGAATACAATTTGTTTTTTACCCTTACACCGATGTGTATTAAAGGGTCTGTATACGTTTGGTAATGACTCTGAATATTAATGGCAATAAAAAATGTGTAT
Organism: Plazaster borealis; assembly: GCA_021014325.1. Lineage (NCBI taxonomy): Eukaryota > Metazoa > Echinodermata > Asteroidea > Forcipulatida > Labidiasteridae > Plazaster > Plazaster borealis. Next base: position 27,804,907 of record CM037460.1, read on the forward strand.
TAAGCACTGCATACTCAGTACTTTCCCTGAGTTCTGTGAAAAAAATCCACAGGCAAATCGCTCGGGTGGGATTCCAACCCATGACCTTTGCATTGCTAGAGCAGATGTCTTACCACTAGACCACCGAGCTAGCCCGGTGGCTAGGGGCAGTTCAATTCCTATGTGTTAGCAGCGGGTACCGCAACGATTTAAAATGGATGTTAACTTTGCATCATAAAGAATATAATTTGTTTTTTACCCTTACACCGATGTGTATTAAAGGGTCTGTATACGTTTGGTAATGACTCTGAAAATTAATGGCAATAAAAACTTACTTGAGGCATTGAGGCATTGCATGGTGAGGTATCAATATATATTTGGTTTGCGGCATACACCATGTGTATATCTACTTGCTAGGTAAAAAACTTACTTGCTAAGAAGTACAGCAGCTTTGGAAAGTATAATGCATTTTGAGAAAGTTTTCACTTCGAAGTACTGAGGTTATAGAAAAAGATATCACTTTTTATCCCCCCCCCCCCAAATTTGAATCTGAGAAGTAACATTTCTCAGAATATGTATTCCAATTCCAGATTATTCTTCCTGCGTGGACATAACCGTTCCAGGTTTTTGGCAATATCTCAAAAACGCTAAAACCTTTTGAAATGAAATTTTCACAGGTTAGTTTTATAGTATATATCTACAACTATATAGGATTGAAACATACATTAGGTTCCAATTACCAAACGTGTACAATCCCTTTAAGCACTCTATATTCCCAATGATCTACTGCTTTTAATACTTTTTAATGTAATGCGCGGTTGATCATTTTTGTGGAAATCGCGCAATATAAATCTCAAATATTATTATTATCCCATAGTTGTTTTTAAAGAGCAAATATGATCCACAAATAACAGTAAAGGATCCGGCGGTAGTCCAAGACATGCCTCTTACTGAAGATCTTATAAAGGTGTTGTACTCACCGTGATAACCTTTGAACCCAGGGGTAGATGCTGAAAGATCCTGACAGGTCCTCTACGATCTGTCCCATCAAAAGCCACTTTCCCTGTCATGCCTTGAAACTCAGTCTTTGACAAATTCTCCATGATGAACCTTTAAAGAGTAAAAACAAACTTTCTCTTGAAAAACAAGAACAAGAATTCCTTATATAAATTATAGCTCATTTTGTTGTGACCAACCCCCTCTCAGCAACAATAAAAAAAAAATGTTTTGGTCAGACCTCAATGTTTTCGTTGAAAAGTAATAAAAAAGACTTGGCAGAGAAAAACACTATTATCAAAATACTTTATTAATCACAACAACTTCATTTGTTTTTCCTTTTGTTTGCCAATACATTTTACTGTAGTTTTTTTTACTTTGTCATTAATTTTAATAATGGGTTGCTTTTGTTATTGTTTACTTACTTCATCTCACGATTATGCCTTGAGATAGTCAGAGCACCTGGGCTTTCCTGCAGGAGTTTCTCATATGCTAAGGCAAAGGTCCAGACTGCATCATACGCATATGCTGCAAAATCTGTTGCCTGCTTTTCCTAAAAGTAACAATAGAAAAAATGATATTGATGGCTTGGCAATACATATTTTCTCAAAAGGAAACAAAAAACCAAAAAACCAAAAAACATTCAGAAATCTTTCAACAAACTTCAATAAAATAAACGCACATTTCATATTTCAAAGACTGGTAACCATTTAAAGGGATTGTATATGTTTGGTAATTGGAACCCACTGTTTGTTTCAATCCTACATAGTTGTAGATATATACCATAAAACTAACCTGTGAAAATTTATTTCAAAAGGTGGTAGCATTTTTGAGATATTGCCAAAAATCTGGAGCGGTTATGTCCATGCAGGAAGAATAATCTGCAATTGGAATACACTATCTGACAAACGTTACTGCAGTAACGCTTCTCAGATTCAAATTTGTGGGGAAAAAAAGTGGTATCTTTTTCCATAACCGCAGTACTTCGAAGTGAAAAGTTTCTCAAAATGCATTCTACTATCCAAAGCTGCTGTACTTCTTACCAAGTAAGTTTTTATTGCCATTAATTTTCAGAGTCATTACCAAACGTATACAGACCCTTTAAAGTTAATGTCATTTCTTTTTTTGCCTATGTTAACATTGAAATCATTACTCTCTAAATTGTATTTATTATCAATGTTCATATTGAAGTTGTGGAAATAAAAAAGTAAAATAAATTGAACCGAAAATACCAACCTGATGAATGAGTTCACGATGATATCGTTCTTGCCACTGAGCCGCACTGAGGTCACCAATCACACGCTCATCATCTTCCGCAACGTTCATTCTTGATAGACTCATATACCCAGCTACAGCTAGAGCCATCTCATGAGTCCTACAGGGTACCGACTCAGGTAATGCATACAGATCACTGTTGTAGAAGTCGGTATCCCACCAACCATCTGGGTAATGTGTGGGCAAGAACCACTGGTAGCCTGTGTAGCCGGTAACATCCTGAATATTTAAACACAACAAAGCAATGAATGATTGCTGTATTCCGTCTTGATAGAACTTGAGTAGGAAACGTTTGTTCAATGGCAGACTTTGGAACGCTAGGTGGCAGCAGATTTACCAGGTAAATTTACGTAGTTCTGAGCATGCGCACATGATCGAAAATAATGGATTTACCTGGTAAGTCTGCTGCCACCTAGCGTCACAAAAGTCCCCCATTGGGAATGAATTTAAGAACACACTGCAAGATGAAACTTTAAAAATTACTTAAATTTACACAAGGCATATACATCCTGTCTTTGTTAATCCAAAATTTGAAGTACTTCAGATATCCGTTTTTTTTCTAACTTGTCACAAGAGGGCGCTGCTGAAAACAATGACATATCTACTCTTTAAATTGGGAGTTCTAGAGGTAAAACTCTATCTCATATAGAGAAACCATGTCCAAATTCCAGATCATACTGTCTGCACATCTCAAAACAGGCCCAGGAATTAAAAAAAAAAATTCAACTTCCCGTTTCGACCGGAAGACAAAATAAATTTTAGTCATCTCTTTTCAACTTTAATAAAGTAGGTTCATCCCTTTCATGAGATGTATAGATTGTCAAAATAGCTTATGCAGTTCAGGAGATAAGATTTTTCAAAAAATTAAACATTGAATTAATGTTAATCGACACCTGATTCCGTCATGATTAGATCAATGTAGTCGAATCGACGATGGGAGGAACACATAGGCTGTTCCCTTTTGGACAACTGAGAGTTATTGTTTTTGCAGTCATATGACAAACTAATTTGAAGGATGAGTCTTCACCTGTTGATAAGCTTCACATAGCAGCACTCGTGCCGCTGAGTCTGAAAACTTCCCAATGATGATACTAGCTCGCTGGTTCTTAATGTCTTCAAAGAAGAGGGCTGGGTTTAGAGGGAGTGGAGTGGTGAAGCTCTGAGATGAGACAAGAGTTATCTCATGTGACTCAAGAATGTCTTCTACAGCTGAGATCACCTCAAGACTAGAGAGTGTGCTGTCTGATAGCGCTGCGTAACGTTTCCAGTCATAGTTCTTGAAGAACTCTATCAAGGCATAACTGTAAAATAAAATAAAAATATCAAGTAATAAATCACAAGGGAATGTGATTGGGTAAGTTTTTTAACAATTTTGGGTTGAACAAAGAAATATTTACTAGAGCAGGACTTGAACCTGCGACTTCCGGATTAACATGCTTGCTCTCTACCAACTGAGCCATCTAGCCCTATTGTTGGCGGTCTCCTTATTTTGTCAACAATGTCTGTGTTCGGGGGGTGCCAGTCAGAAGCCATTCAACCTGTAAATGCCATTTAGCCAACATTAGGGCCAGATAGCTCAGTTTGTAGAGCGCCAGCACATTAATCCAGAGGTTGCAGGTTGGAGTCCCGCTCTAGTAAATTTTTCTTTGTTCAACCCAAAATTACAAAATAAAAAATGATGCATCACATTTTCGGTAATAATATACAAAAAGGATAAACTTACATAATGGACAGGCAACTAAATATCCATATTTATTTAGTTTACAAATATTAGTGATGTAGAATTTAACTAAAATAATAACAAGCCAAAAATCTAGCAAATAATTCAATACAAAAGGTTTAAAAGTAAATACCATACAGCATCAAAGTGCACAGCGTTTCCAATGGTATATTTTTACTTTTTGAAACTTTATACAAGTGGTCAGAAAAAGTAAGATGTATTACTAATCCGTTCAGGTCTAATAAAAAAAAGGGAAGCACTTTGCCAGCAAACTTGCAGTAATGTTTGACATCTGTAAATGTCCAATAGATCAATATTTTATCGATGTTGACTTCCAATAATGTTTGACATGTGCACTGAGGCAAAGGACAAAATGTTGACGTCCACTTTTGCCGACTTTCGATCCCTCCCTCTATCATTTAGCCGCTAGAGACATCGTGAGTCACGCGTATCTCCTCTCCGAGCGCAGGAACAGTTCGTATTTTCCTTAATTTGTGGCATTACAAGAATGGGAAGTCATCCCAGCCGAGCTAGGCTGCCTCGGCTGCACCATAATGCATTCCATGTGTCGTTGAGAACACATCAAAATCAAGTCTCCTCGAACCTCATTGATGAGGGAAGACTCAATGATTTGGCCAACTCCCTCTACATGAATGACAAACTACCCCAAGAGTCACCCCTATATCTGCTAAATATCACACCCTCCTCGCAAGAAAATAATTTTACGACCATTTTGACCTCATCCCTTCTCATCGGATTTGAAGGCTTGCTAATGATTAACTCTGAATTCCCTTATGAAATCACGATCAAGGTCATCAAACAGGCATGCTGCGCCAAGATTAAAATACAGTTTTACTACCCCCACAAAATTTACAACTGGAACACTTATCGCAGTGTGACCATCATGATCACGTCCATTTGAATGATCTTCAATAAGTAATGTTTGAGGAGTGTACGGGTCATGTCAAACGAACTAATTTACAGGCAATAAGTTCTAGGCAATCTCTCAAAGCAAAAAGGCATTCACATTTGAATGTTCACATTGTTTTTCTTGGGGATCGTAAGACATTGTTTATTTATTAGTTTGTTTAGACAGGGTAGCCTTAAATCAGTATTACAACTGCTATCCCTAAGGGCCCTGTGTACAAACAGTAAAAAGTAAAATAGTTAAATACAGAACAATAAGACAAGCCGTGTTTTATTGTTATAAAAATTACTCATGTGGTACCTAAGTGGTCCTCCACATTGCCTGTAAAAGTTGCCTCGTGTGACGAGGCCCTGTTCAGGATCAAAATAAAATCATGCTACTTGCCCTCTCTAAAGCAACCAACTTGCGGCAGTCAATTTTACCCATCAAGATAAATAAACTCTTCAATGAGTTCTGTAGGCTGCTATGTTAACAAAATAATACAATGTGCCCATCACATCTGCACACCATTGAAAAACAATTACGTGAGATTCTTATGAACTTGATGTATGAATTTGTTGATACTGTAAACTCTAAAACATTAACCCCCCAAAATTGTAAAAACTTGATTTTATGATGCCTGATATTGACAGCACTGAAGTTACGGTGTTCCTGTTTTGGCAGCTGGTACTATTTTTTCAATAAACTTGTTAAAGGTCGAAACGTGAGGTCACTAACAACATTTTGCATAGAAGTAACTATAAATAAAAATAAACAGTAAACTTGCAGGTACAACCATGTGTAAAAACTCTTTTGTGGGAGTGTTGGCTCTGAAAAGAGCCGGTGGGGTCTCGACGTATCGAACAGTATACTCTGCTGGAAACGTCGAGACCACACCGGCTCTTTTTAGAGCCAACACTCCCACAAAAGAGATTTTACACATGGTTGTACCTGCAAGTTTACTATTTATTTATATTTATAGTTACCTCTTATTTTTCCACACCATGCAAAGCTTCAAACAACACGTAACACATTATCTACATGACTTGGGCTTTCATGCTATGGGTGTAAAGAAAACTTTGTGAGAATACCTTGTGAGAAATGATTATATAATTACATTTCACACTAAATAAGCTGTTTTCTTCACCAAGAAAACAAAATCCCATCCCTCTTTCTAGAAAGTGTAGAAGTTATCAAATGTCTCCTTGTAAATGTCCAAGTGAAGTCCAAGATGAAAGTTTTGAAGTTTAAGGAGACTGGTCATTGTCGGTCATAACACTGGTTTAAATTTAGCTCCAGAGGGTATGAATCACTGGAGTAAAGATAGGATGTGATTCGCTATGGAGGAAACAGCATCTTAATCCCAGGGCTCTTCTTAATCCACTGGAGGGGGGTGGAGAGGATAAATGAGTCTTCGTAGATCGATATCACCTCAGTTTCCTGAATCATCAAGTAGTCATTACCCAAGGAGTTGTGCAATTAAGATGTTTTTTACTCATTTACACGATTGTTCTAGATCTCATTCTTCATCAGGTGATAGAAGCTTTGTGCACCAAAGCTATGGAATGATCTCCCCTATCAACTTCAGACACTTGACTCCTTACAGATCTTCAAAAGCCAGCTTAAGACTCATCTCTTCGAATCTGCTTACACTTAGACCGTAGTACTTGTCATCTCCACATGAAATTCTGTAAACTCTTTTGTTTTAATTTTTTTTTTCTTCCCTTCTCTTGGCTAAGTGCCTCTGAATAGGCAACTAGAATGAGGGCGCTCTACAAATGCCTGATGATTGATCGATTGATTGCTCAACAATGTCTTAATAATTGATGTAAAACTCTTCTAGATTCTTGGTTGTATAGAGGAACTAGTCAAATGCTACAAGTGTAGAATATGACTGTTGCACATTAAAATACAATAAAATTGTCTAAATTTAACATCTTGATTTGAATGGCAGTACACCATGGTATCACGGTTCGGCCATTTTGCTTTCCTTTCATTCAACCCAATGTAACCAAACTGAGGCTGGAAGTAAAATAGTCTGGTCCCTATATATGAAATGACAAATATAACTACCACTGTCCTTGTGTATTAAGGACATCTGACCAAGGTGGTCATGCCATGTTTGAAGGTGCTACACTGAAGCTTGATGAGAAACAGCCATCTAGATATATCCATATCCAATACCTCAATTCCAACAAGACTTTAATTAGCTTAAGATGCAATCAGGAATTGTTAGAATTACAAAAAACTAGGGGCCTATATTATATACTTTTGAAACATATCATCTTGAAGTTGAATATTCTTTTTATTTGTTTTAATTCTTTATATCCTGGTAGGATGTAGTATGTGTTGTTTCCCTACTTGGCCCAATTTCATAGAGCTGCTTAAGCAGAAAATATTGCTTAAAAATTTCTGCTCAGCAGAAATGAGCAGGATACCAGTCTTCACAAATTGTATATGTGACATGGTTGTTTGGCTGGTAACCTTATTCCGGTAAGCATAATTTTGTTGTGCTTAGCTACTTTTTGTGCTTAAGCAGCTATGTGAAACTTGGCCCTGGAATTGTGTTGCTTGTTGCATTTAATATGTATATTGTTATTTCATCATTTTAACAGTTTTGCCTGAGTTTATCCAATCCTGAACCCAAGGATGCAAAGGTGACTGAAATACTTACGCATCTTCATCGGCACTTGGTATAGTACGAGCAAAGTATGGAAACTGCACATCATTGGATAGAATGGGTGATTCCGCACTGTAGCTTATAATAACAGTCTTATAGAGGCCAGCAATTAAACCAACAACCTTAGAGTCATCTGACCCCATTGGACCAATCACACCTGTAGGAAATGATAATTAGATAGTTAGTTTGCATATCATACATATTCAAGGTAATAAAACAACTTTTAGACCAATCATGAATCAGGAAAACATCATGTAGCTGACAGTGTGCATACATACATATTAATGATGACAAACTTTTAGACCAATCATGAAGCAGGAGAGCTCATGTGACTGTCAAATCGCATCATACATATTCATGAGACAAAACTTATTTAGACCAATCCATGAACAGTTAGGACTAAGTACATCTTAATTGTGCTAACAATTTGTTCCTTTCTAGAAAATAAATAAACTAAAAAAAGCAAATAAGTATATAAATTTAATAAAATAGATGTAATAGTGACCACTTAATGTTCAACTTAATGTTCAAACTTAGGGTCTAGAGAGCTCAGTTGGTAGAGCGCTGGCAAATTAATCCAGAGGTCGCAGGTTCAAATCCTGCTCGAGTCAATTTTTCTTTGTTCAACCCAAAATTAATCAACAAATTTACCCAGTTTCCTTTGTGGTTTATTACTTGTTTCAATAAATTGTATTATGGAATCTACTTCATAATAACATCAAATGTTCTAATAATCATTTTCAATTTTAAAGGGCAGTGGAACAACATCTCTCATCCCTATCTAATTTTGTAACAGTTTTGTACATTTTTGATTAGCATTCTTCGCTTTTTCCTGTGCAATTTTTCTTATTTTTGTTGTAATTGTTTGTCTTCGTGTTTTTAAGGACCCGATGGAAATAAGCCGTGTTTAATCAGCTTTTTGGGCTATAATTAGCTTTTAATCTGTTTAATTGTTATGTATTTTCTCTGTTTGCTTGATTTTAATGCCGAATAAAATAATAATCAACAAAAAAATAATAAAACAACTCAAAACGATTATGTATCTATTTTTTCTCCACAGAGGTTAAAAATAGCCAGCAGAACTTGAGAAAAAAAACCCTATAATTTGTTGGTGTTTGAAACCATAATGAATTCAAAAATGGAGAACGATAACTTTGATGAGATTGAGTGGAGACAGACAGAGGAAGTGTATGGAGCCAAGCTGGATAAGTATTGAGTGTGAAGCAATTGGGAAAATAAAGTCTTCACATCTGTTTTCAATGAGAAGAAATCTAAACATGAGATATGTAGATTAGAGAGCTAAGAAACCTACAGAGGATGACGTACATGACTTGGAAAGGACAAACAGAGATAAAAAGGGAGGAGGAGTGGGAAAAATTTAATGAGTTTAGCATGATCGACAGACAGAATTTTAGTTTCCTTTAATTGATTTCAAATCAAATGTCAAATCCTTTTAAAATAATTTATTATTATTAGTTGACCTGAAGTTTAATGAGTACAAAGTTCTAAGAGGAAGTAAAACTCGAAACAAAGACAAATCGACTAGAGCGAGATTTGAACCTGCCAACTCCAGATTAATGTGCTGGTGCTCTACCAACTGAGCTATCTAGCCCTATACTGGTGGTCTCGCTAAGTACTGCGGTTATGGAAAAAGATATCACTTTTTATCACCAAAAATTTGAATCTGAGAAGTAACATTTCTCAGATTGTGTATTCCAATTGCAGATTATTCTTCCTAAGTGGACATAACTGCTCCAGATTTTCGACAATATCTCAAAAAACGCTACCACCCTTTGAAATGAAATTTTCACAGGTTAGTTTTTATGGTATATATATCTACAACTATGTAGATTGAAACAAACAGAAGGTTCCAATTACCAAACGTATACAATCCCTTTAACACCTGTTATCTTGATATATTGCAGATACTCAGTTTTTGGACTGTCTCAGGAAATCAATTACGCCATGCTGGCAAACCAATGACGTAAATATCAAACAAGTGACACTGCATTCAAACAAATTACTAAAGGCCATGCCACACAGTGCAATTTTTTCAGGCAACTTGAAGGCAACCACTTGCACTGTATGCACAAGGAACACTTCGCCAGCACATTCTTCTAGCTGCATCTCAATATCCCCAACAGCGTTCTCCCTTAACAGTGGTCTGCTGGCCAAATGCCAGTTAAAACACCTGAGGACCAGTCAAATTTCACTCCAAGTAGTCCGACTGGCTAGTTCAGATTGAAAAGCTTTCCCATTCCATTTGAAATATTGACCAGTGAAAAAGGTGATGGACTAGTGAAATGCCAAGCTAACTGGTCCTGCTGGCCAGTCACTAAGAAAGTTAAGGGTAAACCCTGCCCAAGAAAATAATGGAAAAACCCCCGAAATGGGAATGAATTTTCTTATTGGAGATTGCCTTGAACTGGTTGCCTGTAGATTGCCTCATGTGACATGCCTTCAAGTGTATGTATCAACTTAAGGAAAACAAAGAGAAGATATTTGTATTTTATCTAAACTTTCTCACCTATGATTGGTTTTGCTTTGTCACTTTGGAGTCTCAAGTAAGATGCTACTGCATCACTGCCATCAGATCCATCCACTATCAGCTCTATCTCGTGAGAGCTTAAGATATTCACATCTTTGTTCACAGCCTCTACAGCAAGCTGAGCACCGATCCCAATACTACTGTATTCTGCAATGTTGTCCGGGAATAAACCTCCAAGGTAGATCTTCTTCTCAGGGTTCAGCTTGTCTGCATATTATAAATATTTCATGATTTTAAAAGTATGAGTCAATTCAATGATGGCTTGCTTTTTGGTATATTGTTGGTACACCTACATTTGTTCGTCTGTCCTTGTAGTCCCTTGTCTGTGTGAGTCTTATGCAGTGTTAGTATGTCAATAGGTTAGGGTACAAAAGCCAAGGCTTCACCCAATCCTAAGTTTTGCCCTTCTGACTTGTTAATAATTTTGGCTACTGTTTATCACTGTCACTGTTAATATTTATGAAACACCAATGATGCATTATATCATATGAGGGCAATACCGAAATAAATGTTTATTGAATTGAATTGAATTGAACTGAGTAAACACGGTGTGATTTGAAGAAGAAAAAAACCCCTACAATTTAGGAAGTGGGATCTAGGTATCTTTGGTTTCGATGATGATGCTTCTAAAACTCCCTGGAGAGTCATTTAAGTAAGCGTTTATCTTTGGTCTACAGGACGTAGCCTGTGAAGGTTCTTGGTATTATATTTCAGACACTGACCCTGCCCTTGATCTAGAGGATGCAGCTCACTAAATCTCTTGAGAGTTAAAGGCACTAAACACGTTTGGTAATTGTCAAAGACCAGTGTTTTCACTTGGTGTATCCCAACATATGCATAAAATAACAAGCCTGTGAAAATTTGGGCTCAATTGGTCATCAAAGTTGCAAGAAAATGTTGAAAGAAAAAACACCCTTTGTACAAATTTGTGTGCTTTCAGATAGGAATAAAAGGCTTCAGGCCTGAAGTCTTTTATTATTTTAGTGAGAAATTACCTCTTTCTCAAAAAATACGTTACTTCAGAGGGAGTCGTTTCTCACAATGTTTTATACTATCAACAGCTTGTTACCAAGTAAGTTTTATGCTAATATATTTTGAGTAATTACCCTTTAAACAGTGGAGGATTTACAGTTTCTCACAACAAATTAGACACAAGAAAATTGATTGCAGTATAGAATTATATTCTTATTGTTAATCCTAAAAGGTCTCAGGCCTAGAATTGAAATCAAGTCCATGTAGTTGGTGTCTCGGTCAATCAGGGGGTATTGACAATAATGACATCAAAGGGAAATCAAATGAGTTTTTATGAGTCGTGGTCTCTTTGGGGTTCACAACAAGCTTTAAGTTGGAAAACAAAAGTGAAATTACAAAAGCCTGTGTTTCTTATTCACTCCCGGGGTTTGTAGCATTAGTCAGAATAAGGGTAATGTACACAAAGTGAAATCACGTAAGTTGTTGTGTCGTTACTCAGAGTTTTGTGGTTTAACTGAGGTAAGGGAAGGAAATTTGCAAGAGTTTGCCAGTTACTCATTAGTGGTTGTAGCTTAATCGAAGCTACAAGTTTTGGAAAAATATCAAGGATATTTTTGGTTTGTTATAAATATCTTGAGAAAAATAGAATTAGCTGTTGCAAACTGCTTTACCAACCAAAAGGACCTAAGGTATAAATGCAAAAAATAGTTAATGGCCTGATGTTTCGACCCTAGCAGAGTCTTTCTCGAAGGCTAAATGACAACACAACATACTAGTGTAACAGAAGCAGTCAAGTGGAAAGAAATAAAGGGGAGAGAGAGGCAGAAAGCACTCAGAAAAAGCAAGGGATGAACAATGACGAAGGAGACAAGAGATAAATATCTTTTTACAACCCTTTGCAAAGTTAGATAGTTTTACACACAACCTGCTGCAAAGTTTATATTTATATGTGGGTGCCTTTGTCAAACCAGTCTCTTAAAAATATAAAATAGAAATGCAAATTAGGGGATAAAAAGGGAGGTTATACCTTTGGTAATTACTCAAAAAAATAATGACTATAAAAACTTACTGGTAAAGAACACTTTACGATATTATAAAACATTGTTTGAAATGACCCCTTTGAATTGATGTAGTTTTAGAGAAAGGGGTAATTTTTACCCCAAAATTTGAATCTGAGAAAGGCTTCAGGCATGAAGCCTTTCTCAGGCATCTGAAAGCACACAATTCTGTACAACAAGGGTGTTTTTTCTTTCCTTATTTTCTTGCAACTTTGATGACCAATTGAGCCCAAATTTTCACAGGCTTGTTATTTTATGCATAATGTGATGCAATCAAGCAAAATGAGTCGTTTGTCGACCCAGGTAATTTTTCATTTTGTTTTATACATTTGAAAATAGCATAATCTATGCTTTAATACTGTTAAAACCCCATGTTGATAACACCTTTGCTTCAAAAGTTGTGAAAGTAGAAACACCAAGATATGCGAGAGAATGAAACTGAGAAAAAGGGGTTTAAAGTCTAGTTGTTTATTGAAACTACATCGGCACATTTTCTTTCAATGCTAATTTTAACCCCTTTTTGATGTTATTTATCAGGAAGGAAGTTGCCAATATAAAATAAGATATATTTTGGTATTTCAATTCACAAAAAAAGTTATCTTCGAATATTTCACCCCTATTGGCCTGTTTTGGCTTGTTTCTCCATACTGATATTTCCGACAAACGACTCATTTAGCTTGATCGCATCACATATGTTGGGATACACCAAGTGAGGATACTGGTCTTTGACGATTACCAGAAGTATACCCTGCCTTTAAAGAAAATTACCTGGAACCCAAGTACTCCACACCACTTTGTTTTCTTTCAGCCAATCACACGCAAAGTTCTCCATGTTGCCATCACTCCGATAAAACGTCCCTAATATCATCAACATCTCAAAATCGCTGAAGCTGAGTTCGGTGATCATCATACTGATGTCAGGTGCATTATGGGAAAGTGGAAGCCATAGCACTTTGCTGACAGGGTAGGGTTGGAAGTCACAGCCGTAGCTTGTCTTTGATGTAGATCCTTCCACACATGTTGGGAAGGAGATTCGATGGAAGAGTCCAGAAGCTGTCAGCGTGTTTGGAGTCCAGCTGAAGTAGAGGGTGGGTTTGTTTAATTGGGAACGAGCTTTGACGTAGCTGTCAAGGTTTGGACCAATCCATGCAACGATGACAGGAAGATTCAGACTCAGTATCTGACCAATCAGCATGCCAAATGAAGTATCTAATAAGTAAACAAAAGGTTATAAAGTGTCACATAAAATTTGTATAAAACCTCTTAGTTTTGAACTGGAAACCGCAGGTCATTATGAGAATTATTTCATCTTTGAGACATCTCTCATAAAATAGGATTGTTTCATGTGTTTTTTTAATGCATAGAAAGTAAATGTTTCAATACCCCATACTTACTTCATTTTTTTCAACAGTAATCTTCCATTTTCATCCCTAAACCTGAAACCATAGGGATATGAGAAACTATGCATCATTTTAATTTCTCCAAACATGTAAATCAACATCCTTCTGAGGTCACTACTCCAATTAACCCCCCCACCCCATCTCCCTCCTCATTGACTTCTGATGAAATCTCAAAGCAAAAGGTCAGTTAATCTGTGTCACTGATTTGCAAGCTAAGTGTGAGAGATGTAAGCAAGATGTGAAAAGCAGCTACAAGGTAGAAATCAAGGAGTGCACTGTAAATCTAGCCTGTCACCATATCATTACTATGCCACCTATGATTCAGTAGAGAAACAGTAATGTTCTCATGCCACTGACACAAATAGGTCTACATACATTGGACTCAATAAGACCCCTAGTAGCGGACCGATAAACGGTTTCCTGTGACAACCTCTGTATCTTAGAGTGAGAAACTGGTTGGCAACTGACAGGATACCAGCGAAAGGAGAGTTATTCACTCCAGCGTGATTTATGAGTTAAACATCACTGACTATAGGTGGCTTAATGAAGCAATGTAGAGGGCTGTTTGACCCAGGATTGCTCCCTGGGTGCTTTGTATCCGGAGTTGTTCAATGATGACCAACAAACTCCCATCCATCACTATTGGGAACTGCTTACTCATGGCGGAAACATTCAAAATTAACGTTAATTTTCTTTTTTGGTTTTACCTGTATGTGTAATTTTGTGATTTTTTCCAATGATTTGTGACATAAGCATATAAATTGTTCCTACTTATGATTGGCTGAAAGATGTCAAATACAAATGATGGAGATGAAATTAAAAATATAAAACAAAGGAAAGTGCTACAGCATTGATGTAAATGAGTAGAGGATGAAAAATAAAACCGCTGACAATGAAGTAAACTCGAGACTGTTTTGGTGGCGCGGGTCTTGCCTTAGTATAGGTTTTCCCGGCCAATTTTAACCAAAATCCATTCATTTTAACACCCGGCTCATTCAATTTCGTTTGAAAATGAATGTTCCGTTGAATCAGCATTCAACAGTCAAAAGGAGTTATTCAATAATTTCACCAGTTTAGTATTCACTGTTCAAATAAGATCATTCAGTTTCACTAGGCTGCAAGATTTATTCAATTTCGTAAAAGCTAGCAGCAAGAGCCTGGTCAACCATTCAATTTCATCAAGTGTAAATAGGTAGTAGAAATTCAACTTAAGAATGGTTAAAGTGTAGTCTTGAATGCCTATAAATGAAATAGATTGACTGAAACGAATCTGAATGAGAAAAACGAAATCAAGTTTGCACGAAAACGAAATTGATACAATAACAGCTAAAAAGAAACCCTAGTTTAAAGGCACTGACACATTTGGTAATTACTCAAAATATATATTAGCATAAAAACTGACTTGGTAACGAGCAACAGAGAGCTGTTGATAGTATAAAACATTGTGAGAAACGACTCCCTCTGAAGTAACGTAGTTTTTGAGAAAGAGGTAATTTCTCACTAAAATAATGAAAACTTCTTGTAAGAAGTTTTTATTCCTATCTGAAAGCACACAATTGTACAACAAGGGTGTTTGTTCTTTCATCATTTTCTTGCAACTTTGATGACCAATTGAGCCCAAATTTTCACAGGCTTGTTATTTTATGCATATGTTGGGATACACCAAATGAGAACACTGGTCTTTGACAATTACCAAACGTGTATGATGCCTTTAAGTGGATTAGGGGAAAATGCAGGAATTTGAATGCGTGTTAATGAAATTGAATGAATTTTTGGTGAAATTGGCCGGGAAAAACCTATATTACAAAATAATTTTAATCAGACCCATTAATTTGAATGCTTTAGAAACAGATTTCTGAGATGCATAAATTTTCCTTTTTTAAATAAAGCGTTTATCTAAAACTACACTCTGTTGAATCTGATAATATACTAACTTGTTCTTATAAATGACTTTTTATTTATTTTCATGATTGTTGTCTTGTCCTTATCAGATGCTTTTATAATCAATATCTCTTCGTAGTGTCACTGTACATTAAATGCAAAAAGAGTAGAGACTACAAACCTGGATAGCCTACTAAGAGAGTAGAGACTACAAACCTGGATAGCCTACTAAGAGAGTAGAGACTACAAACCTGGATAGCCTACTAAGAGAGTAGAGACTACAAACCTGGATAGCCTACTAAGAGAGTAGAGACTACAAACCTGGATAGCCTACTAAGAGAGTAGAGACTACAAACCTGGATAGCCTACTAAGAGTAGAGACTACAAACCTGGATAGCCTACTAAGAGAGTAGAGACTACAAACCTGGATAGCCTACTAAGAGAGTAGAGACTACAAACCTGGATAGCCTACTAAGAGAGTAGAGACTACAAACCTGGATAGCCTACTAAGAGAGTAGAGACTACAAACCTGGATAGCCTACTAAGAGAGTAGAGCAACCGGAGCTAGTTGTGTTTCCAGCCAACCCTTTACACCATGTTGGGATAAACATTCCATTTACACAAGGCTCCTTCTCACAATAAAACCTCGGCCGTTCCTTGATGGACTTGGTCCCCTTGACAAACGGAGGTCTCATCACAACAAGTCGCTGTAAATCAGCCATGGGCAGAGACAGCTCTTGAATCATCTTTGGAGAATGGAGACTTTTCCAATGATCAGCAACGATGTGATAAAGATCCCACATCTTTACCACAAGACGTTGAGATATATGCCATCCATACCTAATCGGGAAAAAAAGCAAATAAATAAATAAAAGAAAAATTTGACTCCTAAGCACTAGTTGAGTTCCCAGGACATGAATTCATAAGAAACAAAGACCAGCCCAAAACCTCCGAGTGTAAGCCATCAAATGCAACAATTCATTCAAATATAATGCAAATTGATTTGTTCTCTTGTAATTAAAGGGTCTATATACGTTTGGTAATGACTCTGATGACTCTGAAAATTAAAACTTACTTGGTAAGTACTTTACAGCAGTGGATAGTATAATAATTTAAACAAGTACTGCGGTTATGGAAAAAGTTATCACTTTTTATCCCCAACAGTTGAAATCTGAGAAGCGTTACTGACACAGACGTTTTTCTCATTTGTGTATTCCAATTGCAGATTCTTCTTCCTGCGTGGACATAACTAAGGTTTTTTTTTTTTTGGAAAAAAACTAAACCACCTTTGAATTTTTGAAATTGGTTTTTAGTTTTTATGGTATATATCTACAACTATATAGGATTGAAACAAACAGTGGGTTCCAATTACCAAACGTATACAATCCCTTTAAAAAGAGAGCATTCTGTTGGTTGCTTCCTGACTATTAATTTTAAAATTTCTTAATTGTTTAGAAATAGTTTTACTGTCACATCATTAAGTGACTACCTCATCCCTTGCCAAACACTATCAGGTCATTAACCTTAAACATTAATTTCCCTCTGGGTTTAAAATGTCTTCTATTGAAAGTAATTTTTTGACTATAACTCTACAATGACCAGAATTATTACTATTGCAATCAATAGTAAGGTAACAAAAATAAAGACAAAATTAGTGGCTAAACAGAGTTCTCCCCAGGTTTTTTCAAAACTGTGGGGCATTCTGGACCCAAATATTTGGATGTTTGGCCGAAGAACGCTAAATTGAAATAAGGTCTTTGGAATGTTTTCTACTTGGTGTTAATCTTGGTTTTAAAAGCCCTACTGTGCAATCTGGAGCATTCTATATGGTTTTCTTTTGATGTTTTTGTGAAATTATAAATAAAAAAACACCCCGTGCAAATCGCGTGAATCGGCCCGATACGCTAGCTTGTGCATGGGGAGAACCCTGCTAAAGTATCCCGCCTCCAGCGATATTGAAATCTCTTGGCTATTGACTGTCCCCTTAAAGGCACTGGCCACGTTTGGTAATTGTAAAAGACCAGTGTTCTCACTTGGTGTATCCCAACATATGCATAAAATAACAAGCCTGTGAAAATTTGGGCTCAATTGGTCATCGAAGTTGCAAGAAAAAAATGAAAGAAAAAACACCCTTGTTGCACAAATTTGTGCGCTTTCAGATGCCTGAAAAAGGCTTCAGGCCTGAAGTCTTTTTCAGATTCAAATATTTTACTGAGAAATTATCTCTTTCTCAAAAACTACGTTACTTCAGAGGGAGTCGTTTCTCACAATGTTTATACTATCAACAGCTCTCGGTTGCTCGTTACCAAGTAAGTTTTTATGCTAATATATATTTCGAGTAATTACCAAACGTTTCCAGTGCCTTTAATAATTCAAATCTTACAAACAACTGTATACGTCATAATGTTCATATCAGGCTTATTTATTTGGTTGTGGCAATCAAAATAAGCAACAGTGATGTGTGTGGTCTTCAAATGCTTTTACATTTACTTAAACAGTACTTCAGAAGTTAATCTGGATGATTGGTACTGGTATGAACTTTATAATCAGTAAGCATCCAAATTAAAACTTATCTTAAAATTTGTTTGATAAATAACAACCCCGATGTTTGTTTTTAAGAAGAACATGGACTCCACCAAAGATCACAAAGGTGGAAGTGCAATTTAAGCTTGGTGTCTGCCGACAAATGGTGACACAATATCAAGACAGAAATCTAATTTTATAATCACACAGTCAATCAAGATAAGATTCATTTTAATACATCGGACCCAGAGCTTACACACTCTGTTTGCATAATGTCAAAGGTCTAGGTCATTAACGTGGTTAAAGGGGAAATAAGCAATAGCCGTGATGCAGACTGTTAACCAACCAAAATAATAATAATAATAATAATACACAGTTCTTATATAGTGCTTTATATTCCCGATGGGTGTCTCAAAGTGCTCAGTATTTTTCCTACAAGATAAGTGGAGTTACGTGTTGAAGTATGAGACCTTTTTCCTTTACATAGCACCATGTAATGGTTTACAACGTGCTGTGGCGCAATATGCAGCCATACAAACCAGTAACACTGTGGCGAACCCCTTCTATTCTCAATAAGTGCACTGGGTTCTTTTACGGCTCAACGTCCCATCCGAAGGATGAAGCATGTGGTTAAGTTTCTTGCTTAAGGACACAAGTGTCACGACTGGGATTCGAACCCACACTCTGCTGATCAGAAACACCAGAGCTTGAATTCGGTGTTCTTATCCGCTCGGCCACGACACGGACACGTCACATAAAATGACCCCTTGTGTAGGCCAAAATATGCACCAATCATACAGACATACATGAGAGTGAACGGATAATTCAATATAGAATAGGATAGGTTATAGGATGTCTAGTTTATAAATGAACATACTGAAATTAATAAATGGGTTGAAAAAGCAGGAGTAAGGGGCCGGGGACTGGAGAGAAGAGAATGGGTATGGGTGTAGAGAGCAAAAATTGAAAGTCCAAGTAACAAATAATAAAGCAGCAATTGAACACGGGCTAATAATTAAAGGCAACATTAATTGTAAAGGTAAGAAAGAAACATGACAAAACAAACAATTCATTCTAAGATGGCCAGGATTAATAAAAGCGAACCTAATCACTGTGACTCAAGAGCCTATTAATCTAATCTTAAGATAGAAAAATAAATTTAGTAAAAACTTAAAATATGTAAAAAAATAAGAGGCTAGTTAATATATATATAATATAAGAAGAATAAACATTACCTTGACAAGTCAATCAGCCCACTTAATACTTCGTTTTTTTAAATATTTTTTTGAATTTTTAAAAATTGTTTAATTATCGTTGTTTTTAATTTAATTTATATTGTTTAATCCATTTTTGCTTGTATTCAGCGCCTTGAGGCGGAACCGATCTGCAACTGTTTGCGCTTTATAAATATCTCTTTATTATTTATTATTATTAATATTCAGATGGTGAATTCCATCATAAGAACTCTCAAAGTTTTGTCTATAAAACTGACTTAAATTTACTATCATTCCACCTTCCTTCACTCACAACACATGATGTACAAAACTTTTTACAGCAGAGAGTTTCATATTTAAAGGCACTGTACACGTTTGGTAATTACTCAAAATATATATTAACATAAAAACTGACTTGGTAACGAGCAACAGAGAGCTGTTGATAGTATAAAACATTGTGAGAAACGACTCCCTCTGAAGTAACGTAGTTTTTGAGAAAGAGGTAATTTCTCACTAAAATAATAAAAGACTTCTTGCAAGAAGCCTTTTGTTCCTATCTGAAAGCACACAAATATGTACAACAAGGGTGTTTTTTCTTTCCTCATTTTCTTGCAACTTCGATGACCAATTGAGCCCTAATTTTCACAGGCTTGTTATTTTATGCATTTGTTGGGATACACCAAGTGGGAACACTGGGTCTTTGACAATTACCAAACGTGTTCAGTGCCTTTAAATCTATTGTCTGTTTTGTTTCACTAAATAAATTGAATTTCATAGCGGGATTGTCCTGGCAGTTCAACCCCTCCCTTGTGTATCACTGTTTAAATGTTTCAGAAAATGACTAGCATAAGGTGTTGCTGGAATTTCCACTTAGGAAATGTGGAAATGAGTTAATTGCTTGACAACCGCAACCTTCCGGTTTCCCAACAATGATCACACCTACTGCTCAAAAAAATAATTTCTTTTATACAATACACGTCCTTGAGCAGCTGACAAGTATGAATCCTAAAAACGTTTGATGTTACAATGGAATAATTCACAAATCTGACTCATAAGCCCTATATTTTATAGCAAGAAAACTAGTTTACAATTTGATTATGGGAAATAATCATGACCTTATTTGCAAGGCTATTCAAAACAATCAAAATTAGGTTTCAATCGAGCAAATTACTGGTCAAAATAAAATAAAAATATCTTTCCATTTGAATTTACACAAGGTTACTGTGTAAGGGTAATATTTTCAAGATGTTTAACTAAAGAATGCGATTTAGATGAAAATTGTTGACGTATTCTTCAAGTGTATTTTGTTTGATGACAAGTGACAGAAACAAACAACAGGAGTAGGAGTTCCTTACTCCCACATATTATTTTTCAAACAAAACTGCTTGATAAATTGACGAGCAAACCCTACCCCCTCCCCCAACATCACTGTGGTGGCTTTCTCAAGTTACGTGAAAAGAATCAATCAAATCTGACTGGAGGATTCAAGGGAGACCTTACACACCAAAAGGGGAGTCTTAATTATCAAAGGGGTTGGGAGAGTTTTGAGGAGTGGGTAGCTGCAGTACGCACTGACTGACATCAGAGGAAGACTTTAATGGTTCACTTGATCTCTAGTACCACCTGTCGTTTGGGACTCAGTTTTCGTTAGATAGACTGAAGTGAATGTAAGGATTTGATAGGGGGAGGTGGAAATCGGATAATGGATAATGGATTTGATATTTCCCACTTTAATCAAAAAGCATAACATAGATTTCCTTTTTGTCACTCGTCTGTTAAAGCGTTTTAGAAAGCGCTATCAGGAAACATTTGCAGTGGAATGGAATGTAAAACATTGTAAGATAATTTGTTAAAATGTCTTGCAGTATTATTCCCATAAAATGACTGGTTGGAAGGGGAACTTTATATTTTGGAAGAGTGAAGCAGCAATAAGTCAATTCCTGAGTATGTGTTACACCATTTTTGTGATACTTACTGATTAAAAAAGAAAGAAAAAATGAAAGAAAAGAAGGTTGTTTAAAGGGTAAATATACCTTTGGTTTTTGGAACCGTTTGATTGTTTCAATCCTATCATAACCAACTAACCTGTGAAAAATTTCATTTCAAAAGGTGGTCGTGTTTTTGAGATATCGCCAAAAATCCGGAGCGGTTATGTCCACGCAGGAAGGATAATCCGTAATTGGAATACACAATCTGAGAAATGTATCTGACAGTACATTTCTCAGGGATAAAAACTGATATCTTTTTCCATAACCACATTACTTCGAAGTGAAATGATTCTCAAAATGCTTTATATTCTGTACTTCTAACCAAGTAGGTTTTTATTGCCATTAACTTAAAAAAGTATACAGCTGTACCTCCCCTTCAAATGACTTTGCTAGACTAATTGATGTATACAAATCTGGAACTCATGCTCTTTACAGTACAACCATTTAGAACAAAATTGAAATTATGTTTGATCCAAAACGAATGGAAATACTTTACTGATATAATTTCATTTGAAATTCGCAAATTTATTCCTCTTCCTCACCAGTTACAACCGGATGACGTGTATGGGCGCACAACTTATTTGGACACAAGACCGGAAGTCGGTTAAACCTGCTCTTGTATACACTCAGAATACTGGAATGTTAACATGCCTGGACTTCAATTGTGTAGCATGCACAGTTAATGCCGTACTCATCATGCAACACTTCCCCCCCCCCCCTCCCTACAAAGAGTGAACAAGTGTATACTGGAATTGTCTTTTAAAAAAAAAGAGGATAGTGCCAGGCACATGAAGCCTTTGTGATGTGTTTTTCCATTTTCACAGCCAAAAACCAAAATCAGACAAGAATACAAGAATACAAGAAGACAAGAAGACAAGAAGACAGAAAGACAAGAAGACAAGAATACAAGAAGACAAGAAGACAAGAATACAAGAAGACAAGAAGACAAGAAGACAGAAAGACAAGAATACAAGAATACAAGAATACAAGAAGACAAGAAGACAAGAATACAAGAAGACAGAAAGACAAGAATACAAGAATACAAGAATACAAGAAGACAGAAAGACAAGAATACAAGAATACAAGAAGACAAGAATACAAGAAGACAAGAAGACAAGAAGACAGAAAGACAAGAATACAAGAATACAAGAAGACAAGAATACAAGAAGACAAGAAGACAAGAAGACAGAAAGACAAGAATACAAGAATACAAGAATACAAGAAGACAAGAAGACAAGAAGACAGAAAGACAGAAAGACAAGAATACAAGAATACAAGAAGACAAGAATACAAGAATACAAGAAGACAAGAAGACAAGAATACAAGAAGACAAGAAGACAAGAAGACAGAAAGACAAGAATACAAGAATACAAGAAGACAAGAAGACAAGAAGACAAGAAGACAGAAAGACAAGAATACAAGAATACAAGAATACAAGAAGACAAGAAGACAAGAAGACAGAAAGACAAGAATACAAGAATACAAGAAGACAAGAAGACAAGAAGACAGAAAGACAAGAATACAAGAATACAAGAATACAAGAATACAAGAAGACAAGAAGACAGAAAGACAAGAATACAAGAATACAAGAAGACAAGAAGACAAGAAGACAGAAAGACAAGAATACAAGAATACAAGAATACAAGAAGACAAGAAGACAAGAAGACAGAAAGACAAGAATACAAGAATACAAGAAGACAAGAAGACAAGAAGACAGAAAGACAAGAATACAAGAATACAAGAATACAAGAAGACAAGAAGACAAGAAGACAGAAAGACAGAAAGACAAGAATACAAGAATACAAGAAGACAAGAATACAAGAATACAAGAAGACAAGAAGACAAGAAGACAAGAATACAAGAAGACAAGAAGACAAGAAGACAGAAAGACAAGAATACAAGAATACAAGAAGACAAGAAGGCAAGAAGACAAGAAGACAGAAAGACAAGAATACAAGAATACAAGAATACAAGAAGACAAGAAGACAAGAAGACAGAAAGACAAGAATACAAGAATACAAGAAGACAAGAAGACAAGAAGACAGAAAGACAAGAATACAAGAATACAAGAAGACAAGAAGACAAGAAGACAGAAAGACAAGAATACAAGAATACAAGAAGACAAGAAGACAAGAAGACAGAAAGACAAGAATACAAGAATACAAGAATACAAGAAGACAAGAAGACAAGAAGACAGAAAGACGAGAATACAAGAATACAAGAAGACAAGAAGACAAGACAGAAAGACAAGAATACAAGAATACAAGAAGACAAGAAGACAAGAAGACAGAAAGACAAGAATACAAGAATACAAGAAGACAAGACAGAAAGACAAGAATACAAGAATACAAGAGGACAAGAGGACAAGAAGACAAGAAGACAAGAAGACAAGAAGACAAGAAGACAAGAAGACAGAAAGACAAGAAGACAAGAATACAAGAGGACAAGAAGACAAGAAGACAAGAAGACAAGAAGACAAGAAGACAAGAAGACAGAAAGACAAGAAGACAAGAAGACAGAAAGACAAGAAGACAAGAAGACAATAAGACAAGAAGACCTACCTTGCAGTGTATCCTAAGAACCCATTGATTGTAACTGTTCCAGTCTGTAGCCATAGAGCTGCCTCTAGGAGGTTTTCTTGCCAGACTTCTATATTCACTGAAGAATTGGTGACACCTTTGGGCATCAACCATGCTCGACAACTTCAAGAGAATGGGAAAGAAAAAGTCAATGCTAAAACATGTAACTTAGATTAACCTCATAACAAAGCACACTGTGATGCTGTAAATTTCTGGCAAATGATTCATGTTAAGAAGATGAAATCGTCTGCTCAGGACTATAAGGTCATTAGTGCACTTTGAATGGATTTCATCAAATCCTGGTGAATGGAGTTTATTGATCAAGAGTGGTCTTCAAAGTAATTTTTTGGCAAAAAGAAACATTAATTTTCTAAGTAAAACATTTATTATTTTAATTTTGATTTATTTTTTTCCAATTTATACGCATTTTTCATTCAATGACCTTTTGATCATTACAAGTATGAAATTGCAATTAATGACCTTAAAGCACTGAGCCGACGAAATGTAAGTGTAATTCCACTTTTGCAAAATGTTTGTACAATTTGTTTTCTTTTTTCTTGCTTGACATTCCCAATGTTGAGCATGTACCCCATTCATTAGGCTGAGTAAACAGAACAGACAATGTTGTTCATGCATGAGGGTCTGTATACGTTTGGTAATCACTCTGAAAATGAATGCCAATAAAAACTTACTTGGTAAGAAGTACAGCAGCTATGGATAGTATATATGCATTTTGAGAAACTTTTCACTTACAAAGTACTGCAGTTATGGAAAAATGTATCACTTTTCATCCCCAAAAATTTGAATCTGAGAAGCGTTACTTATTCCATTTGGAGATTATTCTTCCTGCATGTACAAACCGCTCAAGCTTTTCGGTAATATCTCAAAAACGCTACCACCTTTTTTAAATGAAATTTTCACGGGTTAGTTTTATGGTATATATTTACAACTTTATAGGATTGAGGCAAACAGTGGATTCCAATTACCAAACGTGTACGATCCCTTTAACCCTGGAAGCAGGGTATAGTGGTTGTAAGTAAATCTAATATCACTTTTAAAACTCAGCAATGAAACTTGGTCCTAGGGAAGCATGGAACTTAATTCTTACCATCTTAGATCTAAGTAAGTTCAAAATAACATGAAGATTATGGCGGGTAACACAAGTAACTTTCTAATGTAAGTTCTTTTGAAATTCCCCCATCATTCCAGAAGATTAGTGCTTTGCCAGGGTTTAACCACAAGCTGGTGTTGGACTGTCCAAACTATACACCAACTTGTCAAAAACTGTTATTGTTTGACTGCCAAGGACATCCATCTACTTGTCACATGTCGGAAGTTGATATTGCAGATGACACTTTGTAATTTACACCCTCCGACAAGAATGACTGTAGTTTACCGCAATGGACTTATTGTCAAGTACTTCCATGATGCCCTATTCGTTCTATCGTACTGCAGACTAAAAGTGGAACATGTGTCAAAACTTGTTCACATTTTAATTCAAGTGCACAGTCGCTGATGCTAACTGCCCTCAGCCTCTCTGTTGCAAGTTTTACAAAATATAATTTCTCAAGAGGACAAACTAACAGTTCAGTTTTGTCACTCTATGACCCCGCTAAAAAAAAATTAAAAACATACAAAATTAAACACAAGTTATCAAACACTTGGTTGTAACATTTTAGCCTAGTTTTACAACTAGGCTGTAGATGGATTGCACATGACGTTATTGACCACCATATTTGATGGAAAACAATGGAACCGTGCACGCGTGTACGCTCTGCGCACGAATCTCAGCCAATGATAGCCTTTCTCGCATGCACGTTTCATCGGCCAATGCAAGGGTTCTATTTTGGTGCTTCTAAATGCTGCAGCAGCAGCAATGTAATTCTCTTCAATTTCATTTCAAACATGACCATACAAAAATATCAAATCCAAATCTAATCTTATCTTAATCAATGCCTACATGAGTTTAACATGAGTGAGATTGAGTGTTGTACAGCTTGACATCCCACAGGGGACAAGAACTTCCAAACTTTAATTTCAGATGATTCAGCAAGATTTATTGAAGGGGAGGAGCAGGAGGCAGGGGGGGGGTGTTCTTTTCCGTTGTAAGCTAGTGAGGGGGTATGTTACAACGAGCTTCCCTAACTCCATGTTCCCCATGGGAACAAAATACAGCCCATGCCGATGAACCCACCTGGCATCCTCGCAGCCAGAGATACGTTGCAGCGCCACCGTGGAGTTGTGAAAGTCGCTAACGGAGCTCAAGATTTGCACGTCTTCATAACCAAGTACTTCCTCTGCAAGGATCTTGACCAGGTAGTTGTTGAAGTCTGCCGAGGGGTTAACGCCTGGCCTACCATCGAGGAGGATGGGTCTTGGCTCACCTTCAATGAAGAACTGCTTCTTGGGAAGCACTTCTGCAAGACAAATGAAGAAATAAAAACACTTTTCAAAACTCTTTTATAAAAATAACACATTTGCATTTGAAAAATTCCTGCATGATAAGGTAAAGCAACTAAATCAGGTGATTTTATTCTTTTGTAGAACAGGGTTGTTAAAAAATTAAAACCTGACAACTTTTAAAGAGAAGAAAATTTGTTGTTATTTTTTTAAGAGTAAGTTACTTCCTATCCTCTATTTTTTAATAAAAACACAACACAAAATGTGAAAATTATGTCAAATTTGGTGATCACGTTTAAAAAAACACAAATGAAAAACCATTTGTGTTTTTGCAGGAATTTTGCATCTGTTGATATTTGACTTATTTTGATTGTGGTAATTAAAATAATCAGAGGCGATTTGAAGAGTTTTCAAATGCTATTTTCTTGACTTTGACAGCATTTCAGGCAGAATCATTTCTCTGAAAGATTGGTTCTGGTATGAACTTAATTAAAAGTGAGCTTTCAGGAAATTCTTGTGTAAAACAAAACAGTCCTGTACTCTGTTGTTAAATGACATAATTATCAAATGTGATTGTTTTGCCTTATCTCAGTATAAAATAAAAACACTGTATGCTCAGCGCTATAGACGTCCTAAAGAAACTGATTCTTCAGACACCTCAGGTGAGACTCTAACCCATGACCTTCCACATTCTAGACAAGATGTCTTAAAGGGATTGTATACGTTTAGTAAGTGGAACCAACTGTTTGTTTCAATCCTATATATAGTTGTAGCTGCAGTAACGTTCGCAGATTCAAATTTTTGGGGATAAAAAGTGATATCTTTTTCCATAACCGCAGTATTTCGAAGTGAAAAGTTTCTTGAAATGTATTATACTATCCAAAGCTGCCGTACTTCTTACCAAGTAAGTTTTTATTGCCATTAAATTTCAGAGTCATTACCAAACAAATACAGAACCTTTAAACTAGCGACTTTCAAAAAGATGACGAATAATGAGCAGATTCCTTCAAAACCAGGACAAGCTCAGAGAAAAGACTCAATGGTTTGCAAAGATTAAAACTTGAAGGAAAGAAGCCAAGATGTATGCAGTAACCTACAAAGCCAGGACACTCCAAAGGGAATTTATACAAACAAAGTGACAACATTTAGGATGGCAAGACAAATTATCCTGCCTGCATTACAGGTAGAAATGATCAACTAATCTGTCATTCAATCAATCAAACATCTAAACTGTAAACCTTGGGAGTTACTGCAGCCTTCCCAGTGAGGGTTCAAGTGACACATTAATCTTTCTTTACTCAGGGAATTCATGACTTATTGAGAAAGTCACAATTATGACCCTCTGGCAAAGATTGGTCATTTTTCTGCTGGAATAAACAACAAACTACAAAATTGTCAACAAACTATCATTGATGGTTATTTGGTACATTAAGAGAATGATTAAGAGTGCAGAATGATTAGGAATTATTATAAAGCTCCTATCATAAAATATACTAATGTTTCACCATAAGGTTGAAATATATTCCCCTTGTAATTCACAGAAAATGTTTGAACAGTCAGTTTAAGTTGACAAAATTTCTTCTTTCAGCTGTTTCTATAGCTGTGTTCTTTACACAGCTCTAACAGAGACCACTTGTGTATTTTATAGATTATCGAGTTGCCAAGATTCAATAAATGAAGTTTTAAATATATTCCCTTTATAATTCACAGAAAACGTTTGAACAGTCAGTTTAAGTTGACAGAATTTCTTCTTTCAGCTGTTTCTCATAGCTGTGTTCTTTACACAGCTCTAACAGAGACCACTCATGTATTAGATTCAATAAATGAAGTTTTAAATATATTCCCTTTATAATTCACAGAAAACGTTTGAACAGTCAGTTTAAGTTAACAGAATTTCTTCTTTCGGCTGTTTCTCATAGCTGTGTTCTTTACACAGCTCTAACAGAGACCACTCATATATTAGATTCAATAAATGAAGTTTTAAATATATTCCCTTTATAATTCACAGAAAACGTTTGAACAGTCAGTTTAAGTTAACAGAATTTCTTCTTTCAGCTGTTTCTCATAGCTGTGTTCTTTACACAGCTCTAAACAGAGACCACTCGTGTATTTGATAGATTATTAAGTTGCCAAGATTCAATAAAATGATAGTTTGTGATGTTTGTACTACACAGACAGTCTTTCGAAACTATAGTTTGTCTTGAGGGGACAGATACAATCTCATGAGGCTAGATTCACTTTTGTTGAACATCGTTCATGGTGAGTAAACATGACACATAGACAGTCCTGGGAAAGAAGTACATTTTATTCCTAGTAGGATTGTTATGGATGAATATTTTGTAGAATGGTCATTCTGAAAACCAAGAGACATGTCCAAGAGTGAATATGAAATCTAGTATAGACCCATTGCATATGACGTCACACTCTCAAAAAGGAGGCAGATCATTGGACGATAGCTGTTCTCTGTGCGTAAAAACGTGCGCGTGACCTTAGCGTATCTGTAGTATTCGCGTTATGTAAGGGGGACCTATTGATTTCTATAGACCCCAGAACGCGCCTCCGACAATGCGTGTCATTTTGGGTGTCAAAATTCTCTTTTGTGCATGTTTTGACACCCAAATAGACTTTGACACCCAAAATGACACCTAGGATAGGCGCAGTGAGTACGCTGTGCGTTGTGCAATGGGTCAAGAAACCCCTTTAGACCCCTTGCACATCGCACAATGCACTCACACGCGCCTATCCTGGGAGTCATTTCTGGTGTCAAAACATGCACAAACATGCACGAAAGAGTTGACTCCCAAAATAGACGAGCAATGTTCGGAGGTGCGTTCCACGTTGTGTAAGGGGGCTATAGAAATCAATAGACCCCCTTGTATAACGCCAAACGCTACAGGTACGCTGAGGTCACACGCACGTTTTTACTCACAAAGAACAGCTATTGCCAATGATCTGCCTCCTTTTGGCCTCAAGGATGGCGCTTTATGAGAGTGTGACGTCATATGTAAGGGGTCTTTACTAGTCATGTATTCATAAAGGAGGCACTGTCCACTTGTCATAAGGCATTTACTTTTACAATCCTTGGGGGAAAAAAGAAGGAAAAAGGAGTGAAATTTCCTCTAGGTTCCTCGATTGAAGGCACTGTGACTCTTCTTTCTAGCATGCCCCTCTATTGAGATACAACACAACCGATGCTCTCAGTCCATGACTACTGGCAGAGGTGCAAGGTTGGGAAGAAAATGGAACTAATTTAAAAACAATTGATTTATTTGATCTGCCATTTTCTTTAAAGGTATTGTACACTTTTGGTAACAGCTCAAAATCAGTGTCCACATTTTGTGTGATTCAACATATGCATGAACAAACAAACCTGTGAAAGTTTGAGCTCAATTGGTCATCGAGGTCACGAGAAAATAGTGAAAAGAGACCTTATGTGTTTTCTGTTTTTTTCAAACATTGAGTTTTTATCGCGCGTGATAAAAACTATTGTTTTACTCATATCTCAGAAACGATAGCATTTTAGGCAGAAATATTTTAAGGGAATCTTTTCTACCATTACTTACTTTAAAATCATGTAAGTTATGTGTGAACCTGTGAACATTTGAGTTTTTCGATCTTACCAATAGTGTACAGGGCCTTTAATTGCCACCCCTTAGAATTTCAATCAGAGGGCAGATCAGGTCAAAAATCTAAATTGGCACCGCCAAGACCATAATCCCAATTTACGTCCGAAAAAATCATAGGAAATGATCCTAAATGAACCAAAGATGGGTGCTATGTCCAGAAAATTAAATATGACCGATGGGAATAAATCAAGTAGCCTTTGACAGAGGAAATGACCAGACGTAGATTCAGTAGAGAAGTATATGATGAGTTGAACTGGTTTCCAGACCCAATGGATTAATGCTGACCTTAAATAACTCTTACTCATCAGATTTAATCCCAAATGAATTCAATAACAACCTCAGGGGAACTGAGAACTTTCTATGAAACCAAACTTGCTAAATTTAGGCAAAGACGGGGAACTTTGAAAATCAAAGTTTTTTTAAAATTTGATATTTGAATGGATGCAATTTGCATCTGGGGGATAAAGAATATTATTTAGATTTCACCCTCTCACACTGATGTGTGATAAGCTTTGTGTACGGAGTGCTTTCATTCATTCATTTATTAATTTCACAGGTAACAATATCACAATTACATCATCAAAATATACATTATATACAACAGGCAAGAAATATAAAACTATACACACTCAGCAGATTACACAATACATTCCAAAGACAGGACAATGGCACACCTGAAGGATAACAAAAAGGAAACTAAATTACTATCTAGTTGTTTTCCAAATGTCATTATAGACAAAACAATCCAAAAGCCACATCACAACAGGATTTAAAAAGTACTGAGTCCCAACATTTCCGAGTCCCACAGGAAATCCAAAGGCTAAACAAAATTCTTCAGATTCCAGGTTTTTTAATTATCTGGAAGAAAGTCAGTAAGTAAAGAAAAATAGCAGTAGCTTTAGGGAGCTAGAATTCACCTTGCCTAGATTAGAAATGTAAACTTCTGTAATTAGGTTTGTCACCAACTAATTGTTGTTGTGTCAGAGTCAAGTAGTGAACTGTTTATTCCGAGTCATTAACAAGTACCATGTCAGTTCTTACAAATCTACACCGAGTAGCAAGTAATTTCTTACAAGTCAATGTGCAAGCGCGAGTCATTTCTTATAAGTCAGAATCCAGTTCACAAGTCATTCCTTCCGAGTTCAAGTCAAGTCATAAGTGTATTAAAAGTGACTTGAGTCGAACGTAAGTCACAGAGTCATTAACTTGAGTCAACATCTCTGCCTTTTTAATTACTTTCTTCTGGTTCCTTATTTTATTTGCGGAACAAATTCCATCTTTGAGTAAACTTTGTGGCCCAAAAAATGTTGTCCAAAAGTGTTTATGCTTTCCATGAGACAGCAATTTTGACTGAGTGGATTGTTTTTTATTTTCGTCTTATTTCACCAGGGCAGCCCCATCAGTTGTCAATGAACTGTTCTCCCTAGGGGCCCTGGATACATGCAATAAAAAATACACGATATTAAAATACAAAAGCAGCTAAGAATTACCTACAAGGACACATTGAGTCCTAAGATGTACATAATGAGGCCTAGGAGTGGAAAACAAACAAACTTTCCTGTTTCTCTGAATAGGCAAGATAACTTTCTAAGCAATGCTCAACTTTATTGAATCAGAATGGGAACAATGTTTGAGGCATCAAGGACTTAGCTTCATGATATTCAATGTTGCCAATGAAATAGACT
This sequence comes from Plazaster borealis, assembly GCA_021014325.1. Taxonomy (NCBI): domain Eukaryota; kingdom Metazoa; phylum Echinodermata; class Asteroidea; order Forcipulatida; family Labidiasteridae; genus Plazaster; species Plazaster borealis. The sequence goes on from CM037460.1 coordinate 27,836,338, forward strand.
ACTAGTAACTTTAAATAAGCGTCAGAGTCCATGAGAGTATGATGACAAAGGGGGCGGGGTTAGGGGGGAATATGACAGCAAGTTCAGTTTCAAGTTACATGCTCATGGCTATCGTTCCACCTTACTGTCTGTCTTGGGACCTCATTACGAACTAAACTGGTCTGCAATTTAGTTACAGGGTGTGATGATTGGACTATGACTGGACACTTTTATCTAATATATGCCCCCAAAACCCGGAATGTCAAAAGAATAGAGGCTGGATTGTTCATATTTAACGTCTAAGCGAGCTATCATTTCATTTGGTCACATAATTTCTCTGCAAGATCATTGGGTAAAACTTAATAAAGTGTATACTTTTTAAAAGAGAAGATTTTTGATATGTAAAATAAATGTCACTATGATGAACTGTAGAGATCTTAAAGTAACATGTATCTGTAAAAATACACAATGGTTAACTTAATGGAGTTTTACCAAGGGATTTTTTATCGCTGTAAATTATATTATTATTAATTTCTTGGTTGACAATTTAAGGCTTTTATGGTAGTTTAGCCATCTTGTTTATCAGGGCCCAATTTCATAGAGCTGCTTACAGCCGATTTTGTGCTTACTGAGCAAGTTTCCATTTCATAGCACTGCTAACCGTAAGCACACGAAAAGGCACGCTAACCTTCTGGTACTGTATGAAAATGAATGACGTAACAATGCAAATCCGTGGTGAACGCGCAAGATGGCCGACTAATTTTCTTGCTAACCTGTGAAATACGCTTATGAGCAAGCACATTTTTCTGCTACAGTTAGCACAAAAATTTGCTTACCGTTACGCAGCTCTATGAAATTTGGCCCTGGTCCTTTCAATGGAGTGAAGCATTAGAGCCGTTATTGCAAATAGCTACAGGGAACCTCCAGAAGGCCATCATGATTAAAGTTGTATTGTTCAAAGGAATGAACTTGCCACAACCGTTGTCATATCAGCTGTCATAAACCCATCCATTTATCAATTTAAGCCTGATGACCCTGATTGGCCACAAGTTGGACCCAAAGTATACCAAGGCCTCTGATTGGTCGGTCAATTCCACATCCTTGTTAAACAAAACTGCTGACAAAGCCTACATATGTACACAATTATTTACACATACATCAGTCCCTTATCAAATCTCAACAGAAAAATGGAATCACATATTGCAGAGGTTTTAACAGTGGCGTGCACATGGTCTCTCAACAAGTCTGATTGGTCAAAATGAAATGTTTACTGACAGTTGTTGATTAGCCACTTAATTAAAACATGACGCTGTTCTATTTTCCACCAGCTAGGAACTTTGAGTGTTATCTATACTGGCAGAATAGGCTTATTTTATGACAATGTTTAGTGTGGCATTTTGTACTTGAGAAAGTCCTCTGCTTGCAAAGAAAATGGCTTAAAATTATGATTTCAGATCTTTCATATGTTATCCCCATCCCAAGACAAAACATCTTGAACGTCGTGAGGGCGTATGTGGACCAATTTCAGGTGATGAAAAACAAGTAAACAAACATTTTTCATTGTTGTTTTTATTATGTTGATGTATTTCATCATTGATGCAAGAAAACTACGTACAGGCAATTAAAATAAGATGAAACTGTAATTGTGATGCAAGACATTCCCTGATGAAAGAGCCCTCATGCAGTCAAAAATATGGTCAATTGTCAGCCCGTGGAGAAGTTTACATAAGGAAATCAGTATCTGCTTTACAACCACACCCGCAAGAAGACGGACTGTAGTTTTAAACTTTGAATCCACCGGTGTGAGGAGGAGGATCTCATATTCACCCATCCTTCATCATCAATTGTTCTACTAAGGGACCTTAACAGCTTCTTACATCTTGAGCAAGGAGACAAGCATGCATACAGATACCTCAAACTAATTCTTTATCATCAAGTTGTTCATACAAGATAAGATCCCAATCTCTTACCCATGAGGACATTCAAAAACAACAAGTGGGTCGTACATTGATACGACAACCACAGTGGAGCTCAGGAATGGGTAGAACCATCCCATTTAAGACCGGAAGACGTCATTATATGTATTACAAATGACATGTGCTTAGTTCCCAAGATGGGTGTCACCTAACACATGGTCCATATTACTGTCACTGACTCAGCTGTGGCTCCACGCAGTTTGCCCAGCATTACACAGGAGTATCTAGCCAAGGGGGGTAGCATCACCACTCTCTTCTACTACTACACCTGTTTTAGGAGAGTTCGGTCGCACTCAGAAGGTCTCTTGCTGATTATGGATCTGGATCATGACTAAATGGGACATGCTGGGATGATGTTTGCATTTCTTGGGTCCTGTTTTGCTTTTGATTGGGGTGACATCAGAATCAAAGCAACAGAGGGGAGCAGTGATGGGGGTAGACCCAAGGGGGAAAGGGCAGAATTTCATCAAACAATGAAATCAGAGAATGAGAACATGTGGTGCTTTGCAAGCTGTTATAAAACACTACATTGAAAACTCAAACATGAAATTAGAAAGAGATGGAACAGTTTGCTCCTTGGAATCGCTTTTGGACAAATTGAGATTTTTCATTTTCATTACTTGGTTGTAAAGCCAAGGACTCTCAGAAAAGCAAACTTAATCACTGTACTAGCCAAGAACCCAGATGGCCTTCTTAGCTGCTCTCCAAAATGTCTTAAGAGACTAACATTTCCTTTCTGTATTCAGAACCTCGCTGCTTCCAAGAAGGAATGAATTGCTTTCAAGGTGTTGGCTCTAACCTCACTCTCAGTTTAGAAAACTTTCATCATCTTATTTAATTGAGATCTGGAAGGCAGTAAAGAATGGGAGAAGGACTGGGGAAAGAAGGATAATGAAGAGTAAGACATCTTGAGGAAGCAGAATTGATGTTGAATTTAAAAATGGGATAAGAGGGGTGAGATGGCAGGGAAGGTTGGATCAATAAAGTGATGAAGGAATTAAAAGGAAAAACCCAAACCAGATGGCCATTTTTTAAAGTTTGGTTAGTAGAAGCTCAGATGCAAAATGAGCATTGATGGTTACATTCCAGCTGTAAATTATTGCTGTATTGTTTAGTTGTTATACTCCATCTTTTTAACTTTTCATTTGTTCTGCTGACTATTCAACCTGAAGCGATATAAAGGATGAACGGTATTGGGGAGGTATGTTTTATGGAATTGTACATTTTGAACAATGAAAAGAAATATAAATCTGCTGAGTTTGGTTGAAATCAGATACAATTCTTAGAGCTCAAAAAACAAATCAACATAGCATTGTTTGAAAGCGCAATCTCCATCTTAAATTGATACTTAAGAACCAGTGGTTACATCTCAGACAGAGTACAAGATGCAACAACAGGCCTAGAATTTCATCTTTGAGAGGGCAAGGCCATTTGAATTTTGCAAAGGGGAATTCAATTAGAAATCTTTAAAGTCTATGGGAAAATTTTGGGCACCAAGGCCAAGACCAGGGCCACGAAGGCCATGGCCTCAGTGTAATTCCAGGCCTGCAACAAAATGACTGTCCAGCAAGGTCGACCTAGCAAACCACTCACTTCCGAACATATTGCTTTAATGAACTTCTTGTGGTACACCTTGGGTATCCCACAAAGGGTACACCTTTGGATGATAACGAGACTGTGTAGAACAATAAACATTTGTAATATGGAATACAGGTGTACACAGGAAACCATAAGAAGTGGAGGGGGGAAATAGGTCCCAGGAGAAAGGAAGCTTCTATCAAATCTGAAATTTATTACTTGTGTATTAAGATTCATTTGTCACTGTCAGGGAGTGTTAGCCATGTCATGCATCACACGGTTATTGGATGTGGTTTATTTTTGGGAGGAATTGTTAAGAACAACCACTGAAGAGGAAAGTGGGCAAGAAACACAAAACCGCTTTGGGTTTTTGTTTTTTATTGAAAGGGGAAGTCAACTGTTGGTTCAGTAATTTTGCTATTCATTATTTTTAGGCTACGGAAAATGACAGACAAATGCATGTGTAGATGGAGCCTGAAGAAAAGACCCACATGATCCTGAAGGTTCCCCAAAAATGGAAAATCTAAAAGAGCGTTCATTTTGGTTTCTCTGTTCTGTTCCACCACTAATTTTGGTTTCTTTCAAACTCATTGTGAACTACCTTGATCAAATTTACATTTAAAATGTTTGGAAGTAAAAAAAAACTCATTTAGTGAACAAAATAATTACCTATTATATATTTCTTGATGTTAATAATGTTTTTGTAAATATTCCAATTCTTAATGAGTGGAAACAACTGCATACTGGCATGACAACAGTCTATGAATTTACACAGATATGTCAAGTAATAAACTGATGTACTAGCTGATAAAAGTAATGGGCAAATACCCAACTGCAGCTAGAACCTATACAAGAATATATCTAGCACTTTTTAAATATTGTGCTTTCGTTAATTTGTCACTTTATAAAAGTTAACATGTAAAACTTTGTTAATCTCGAGCCGGAGTGACATCAATGTCAAGCTATACTTAGGGGCCTATCTCAAATCTTCTGATTTTGTTTGACCTCACCGACTTTCCATGGAAACTGCTATGTCATGGGGTTAAAAAGCAAAGAAAGTGCAGCAGATATTCAAGGCAGGTGGTTTAATTCCCTGAACTTAAAACCTGAAAGTAAAAAAACCCAACAACTGTTGGTCCGGCGGATCAAGTCAGACAATCTGCTCCGCCACAAAACTTGCCAAAAAAACCATGACTCAAGTCACATGCTTGTCCAACTGTACACGTAGTATACATCGTCTTGCTCAGAGAAAATCTCCAAGTCCAAGAAGGGTCATCCAGGGTCCTAGTATCGGGAGAGTGTGTGTAGTTCCTTGGGTAGAGCACAAGGCGATTGGATTACAACCATGCTAACTGATTCCTAATCACCCAAGACTGGTCTGCCATAAGACACATGTTTCCTTGTACTGGACATTCTTTGTGTAGGACTTTTATGAAGTTCACAAAATAGTCCATGTTCTTTATCGTTAAAGGAAGGGTATACTTTTGGTAATTGTCAAAGACTAGTATCCTCACTTGGTGTATCCCAACATATGCATAGAATAACAAACCTGTGAAAATTTGGGCTCGATTGGTCTTCGAAGTTGTAAGAAAATCATGAAAGATAAAACACCCTTGTTGCATAGAATTGTGTGCTTTCAGATGGCCGAGAAAGGCTTCATGCCTGAAGCCTTTCTCTGATTCAATTTTTTGGGTGGAAAATGACCTCTTTCTCTAAAACTATATTACTTCAAAGGGGGTAGTTTCTAAAAATGTTTTAAAATATCAGCAGCTCTCCAGTGCTCTTTACCAAGTAAGTTTTTATGGTCATTAATTTTTTAGAGTAATTACCAAAGGTATATGTTCATTAATTTTTGGAGTATTTACCAAAGTCATACGCTTCCTTTAAATGCACTGTACACATTTGGTAATTACTCAAAATATATATTAGCATAAAAACTTACTTGGTAACGAGCAACGGGGAGCTGTTGATAGTATAACACATTGTGAGAAACGACTCCCTCTGAAGTAACGTATTTTTTGAGAAAGAGGTAATTTCTCACTAAAATAATAAAAGACTTCAGGCCTGAAGCCTTTTATTCCTATCTGAAAGCACACAAATTTGTACAACAAGGGTGTTTTTTCTTTCATCATTTTCTTGCAACTTCGATGACCAATTGAGCCCAAATTTTCACAGGCTTGTTATTTTATGCATATGTTGGGATACACCAAGTGAGAACACTGGTCTTTGACAATTACCAAAGGTATACCCTCCCTTTAAGTCTGGATTGCAGTGTACAGACAGGGGTTGCCTCTTGAAACTCCCAGACAGAAAGAGAACACCATAAACCCGCAGCATCTGACTAAGAATCCTTTGGAATCTTCTAAGAATCATCATGGACTGTTGGTTCAACTTTCTGCAAATTCTGCATCATCTTGTTTTGACCTTGATTTGTACTCTTCAAATCATTTCAAGAAAGTTATGATGAATAAGCAGATAATAATTGACCGAAATATTAGTTTTTCAACCTGTAAAGTTTCTGTGACTGAGAGAGTGATCTGAGGCACAAAATCAGTCACCAACAAAAATATTCATGATCAATAAAATTATGAACAAAAATATTAAGACGGCAGAAAATCCACAACTCAATCAGCAAGCACACTGTAACTTTAAGATCCTCTAGAAATTATTCAAGAACAGGTCTCAACTCAAGACCTGAAACAAAATACTTGTGTTAAAGTTTCCAATTTAGTATACCCTCAGTTGGTGAGGTATGCGTCTATGAATCTGTTTCTTAGAGGGACACGGTGTGTCCAAGTAGACTCCTCAACAGAAATTGAGCATACTGGCGATGACCAATGAGTTAATCCATACTGCCCTCTACAGGAATTCAAAGGGAAGGCTATTGACAACTTAGATGAGATCACTCCTCTGAAAAACTCCCCCTCTTGCCCCCCTACCTCATGTCTCTCAATAAAGTTCAGGTAAGTTTGAGAATGGCAAGTGTAATTAACCCAATCATTTGGCGGAGTACGTGCTTGACGTTGAATGCAGATGCATACAGGCATACTGGTGTTATGTGAAACACAGACTCTTCTAGGTCTACCTGAAGAGTGTCAAATGAACAGCATCCTTTTCTTTTTGAAACATGGTTAAAGTCTTTGACAGATCACACTGGGGGTTTTTTTCCCGAGGGGGGGGGAGACTTCACAAATTTAAGAGCAAATACTTTTCCCCAAAAACATGTCAACATATTACTTAATTATGCTCATATCCTTTGAGAATGTTCAAGTTTTTTTTAAACAAATATATACACAAATAAGCTACCCACTAAATAAGCAAAAACAAAACAACAGCACTCCCAAAAGAGAAAACAACAAATCACCAACAATGTTCCTCAGCTTGTTTTGTAACGCATCAGCGACAAATAAGCCACCCACTAAATAAGCGAAAACAAAACAACATTCCCAAAACGAAAAACAACAAATCACCAACAACGTTCCTCAGCTTGTTTTGTAACGCAGTTTCAATCAGAGTTGCTTTGATGATCCATACAGTGATGATGAAATGCCTACCAGGCATAAACTGATCTCATACCACACCAGTTTCCCTACGGCTCACAAGACTCTCAACGTTCTCCTCTTAAAGGCACTGTACACGTTTGGTAATTACTCAAAATATATATTAGCATAAAAACATACTTGGTAACGAGCAACGGAGAGCTGTTGATAGTATAACACATTGTGAGAAACGACTCCCTCTGAAGTAACGTAGTTTTTAAGAAAGAGGTAATTCCTCACTAAAATAATAAAAAACTTCTTGCAAGAAGCCTTTTATTCCTATCTGAAAGCACACAAATTTGTACAACAAGGGTGTTTTTTCTTTCATCATTTTCTCGCAACTTCAATGACCAATTGAGCCCAAATTTTCACAGGCTTATTATTTTATGCATATGTTGGGTACACCAAGTGAGAATACTGGTCTTTAACAATTACTAAACATGTCTAGTGCCTTTAATTCTAAAATGCCATGCTAGCGGCCTGTCTAGTTGAGCAAGTGAGACCCCGCCATGGAAATTGGCTATCGTTTAAGCAAAGCAAGGACGAGAAGCGACTTAATCCATCTAACGAAGACTGGGAAAGGGCAGAGAGCTAGGGACAGGTGTGTTAGCAGCAGGGGGGGTCAAAACAGTTGCGAGTGTCACTCACTTTTGTTTTACTGTTTAATGACGTGACTCAACATGGTGAGAAGCAAACAGGTTTTTTTTTAATTGAAATAAATTGAAGAATTCAAATTTCACTAAAAAGGTGTTATATTACTTACGAGGGTGTCAAAAAGGGTTTAGAATCAGGTAGAAGGGAACCAAACTGCTAAGGCAAGACTCTGTTCAATCCACTGTTTCAGTCACAGATCGGTGAAAAAACGCTTAATCATAATCACTTAAAAACAAGGTTCAATATTAGTTGCATGAGGGCAAAAGTAAACAAAAACTAAAGCTTACCATTTTGTCAGGAGACATTTTTCATTTAGGCTTCATATAAAATTGAAAAACTGTTTTCTATTATATTCAGAAAAATATTAAGTTTGATTCCTCTTACTTTGAGTTAGTTCACTCCAAGGAAGGGGAGAGGGGAATGCAAAGGAAATAGGGCATGCTGAATGTACGTATCTTTCAGAAGTCATGACATTACCTACGGTACTATTACAAGAGAACTTACTACGACAACAACCAACCCATAGATGGGTTTATGAAGGGTTGAAAGGTTGAAAATATAAATGTTCACAGATTTGCACATAACTTACATGGTATAAAGATGGTCATGGTGGAAAACTTCCCTTGAAATAGTTTTGCTTGAAATGCTTTAGTTTTTTGGAAATGAGTAAAACAATTAGTCTTTATCACTGGTGATAAAATCCAATGTTTGAAAACAGTGAAATTATATAATGGGGTTTTTCACTGTTTTCTCATGACTCCAAAGACCGATTTAGCTTAAACTTTCACAGGTTTGTTATTTCATGTATATGTTGGGTCACATCAAGTGTGGATACTGGTCTTTGACAATTACCAATGTTGTACATTTGCTTTAAATGAAATTGCAATTAATAACCTTTTAGCACTGACTCGACGAATTGACATTTAAATGTTTGGTTTAATCAATTTGGTTGAACTAATGATCAGAGGAATCTTTTCTTGATCAATACACATCGACCTCCATGATAAGCGACAGGCATCACAGACAGGCCAACCTTAACATTCCTGAAAAAGCGCCCTCAAGTATAACTTGTCATCAAACCCATACACTCACTAACGAGCCAAAGTTCCTCCTCTTACTCACAACGATGTCATTCTCTAACCTGCTTCTATTCTAACCCCACTTTTTTTATCTCCCCGTTGCCGGCATTTCTTTCTAATTAGTGAATACTTGGATTTGTTTCCAAGCGTGAAGTCTGTGAAGTCCGTCACTTCACCTTATGCCTACGGTGGATCCCACTGGTGGATCGTCTTTGGTTACCTGTGGACAGATTGAATAATGACCAGCTTGGCTCAATTTCATAGATGCTAAGCACAACAAAATAATAAGGTCACCAGCCAAACTACCATGTTAGCTGTACCATTTATAACTGGTATCCTGCTTATTTCTGCTAGCAGAAAATTGTTAAGCAATATTGTCTGCTTAAGCAGCTCTATAAAATTGGGCCCAGGCAGTAACCGAACATTCAGACCCAGTTTTTAGAAGAGAAAAAATCATGAAGACAGAAACTTGTTTCACCTCTTTTTGGTTTTGATCTCAAGATATTTTCCACCAACTCGAGTTTTCAATTGCTTCTCCTTCACCTCAAGTGGTAAATTGCTTTTTTTATGCTAGTTATTTCCAACGCAACGTCATACATCAAGTCCATCTCAACGTTCAGTTGTTAGTCAACTAGGCCAGAAATTAGCCATTTCCTGGGGGATTTCCCAAGTATTAAGCATGAAATCTAACTGGCTGAAACTTGGCAATTGGCCAAGGGTTTACCCCTCCCCCATCCTCAGAACACAGATCCAACTCATTCCATTAACCATTATTATCGAGGACGATTTGCAAGATGTTAACCAATGTAAAACACAAAGTTAAGTTAATATAGCTGTTTGGAAATTACCATAAAATATATGTACAAAAACAGTAAAAACTAGTTGCTATAGCTGTTTGAAAATCACTATAAAATATTTCTACAAGAATGGTAAAAACTAGTTGCTATAGCTGTTTGAAAATCACCATAAAATATTTCTACAAAAATGGTAAAACTACTTGCTGTAGCTGTTTGAAATCACCATAAAATATTTCTACAAAAATTGTACAAACTAGTTGCTACAGCTGTTTGAAAATCACCATAAAATATATCTACACAAATTGTAAAATGCTGTCACCACAGTTTGCTTTTGACAACCAAATCAGGCTGAAGTCCTGAGGATGTAGACTTAAATATACCCCCTTTTTATTAAGAGGAAGGGCTAAATCTACCGAACAACGCTGTCAAACTAACTTGGAGTATTCTGGTGTCAATTCTCTTTGGCCTTTAAAGGCATTATATAGGATTGGTGGAGCTAACAAAATAGTCGCAGACAGTGTTCATGTTTTGTGTGATCAACCATGAAATAACAAACCTGTGAAAATGTTTGGCTTAATCCGTTGTGAGAGTCAGGAGAAAATAGTGAAAAACCATGAACAATCAACCATGTATTTTTTTAATACAGGCCTAATGGATACAACATCTTATGTACAACCACAAAGAACTGAATAAAGGCACTGCACTTTTGTAAATATTCTAACCAAATCTTTCCATGAAAGTTAAGACAAAGTAACATCACAGCTGTCAAATTGAGAAGTATTTAATTTATTTACAGGGATGGGCAGTATACAGAGGCTTGCATGATGGAACTTTAATCCTAGATATGCCTGAAAAAAAAAATAATAATAATAATAACAGGCATTTATAAAGCGCTCTTACACTGGGTACCACAGCGCTTTACAAGAAAACTAAACAATAAGCGAAAATAAAGGCACTATGTGCGCATTACAAGTCTTATTATTATTATTATTATTAATAATGGGAAAGACAGTTGGTCCTGAGCAATCAACCATTGAACAGAAAAGTTTTGAGATGTTTCTTGAAAACTTCAAGTGACTCTGCGGAACGAATATGATGAGGGAGACAGTTCCAAAGGCGTGGGGCATGTGCGTAAAATGCACGATCCCCAGCAGCAGATGCATAACTTGTCATATTTTTATTAGATTCCATCGTGACTGTGTATCATCACTCCTTTGATCTAAGCACACACACATTGTCTTCTTTAAATCATTGATCCGTTGGTAATCAGATCAGGATGTAAGGTGATTGTTAAATTAAACCGGTAGGGGTGGATTAAGGAAAAGGGGAGGGGAAGGGGGAAGAGGGAGTAAAAAGGCCCCCAACAAATTAAATTTAAGTTTTCAATAATAATACAAATCGGCAAAAATATCATTTCACGGTAGACTGAAAGTTTCAATAACCCTAAAACACTATTTTTGAAGATCTTGTCTTTGACAGAAAAATTATTTGAACAATTTCAAGGTATCGTACACGTTTGGTAATGACTCAAAACAAATATTAGCATAAAATTTACTTGGTAACAAGCAACGGAGAGCTGTTGATAGTATAAAACATTTTAGGAAACGACTCCCTCTGAAGTATCGTAGTTTTTGAGAAAGAGGTAATTTCTCTCTAAAATAATAAAAACTTCTTGCAAGAAGTTTTTATTCCTATCTGAAAGCACACAAATTTGTACAACAAGGGTGTTTTTCTTTCATCATTTTCTTGCAACTTCGATGACCAATTGAGCCCAAATTTTCACAGGCTTGTTATTTTATGCATATGTTGGGATACACCAAGTGAGAACACTGGTCTTTGACAATTTCCAAGGGTGTTCAGTGCCTTTAACAATCAACACTCGCTGATTTGTCAGAGTCGCTTGTCTCCAGAAATAAATGAAGAGATTGCCGATGTCAAATGTCAACGTGGCCAGTGTCTGCCTGTCAAGAAGGTAACTGTCTCCACCCAGCCCTAAGGCACAATCATCTCAGCAGTCATGGGACAGGTGGTGCTGATTGCAAGGCAAGACCACCGATGAAAGTTGCTTTTATTGAGCATGTTTTCAAGTTATTATTAAATTAAACTCTGATCAGTCGGTATCGATTACTAAATAGAAAAATACCTTCAAGTGGACTTGTTTGAACGTCTTAGGAATGACAACTTATCCCGAGTACAGCAAATCAAAATCTCAAGTCAGCCACTTCAACTTTGTTCTCTAAAAAAGGCAGCAATTTGCCCACTTTCTGAGATTTATTTCAACTTTGCATGGGTCCTGACATAGCAAGGTGTAATGGAAACATTTGTGGTCTTTCAATTGACCCCTCATGCACGTCACACACGACGACTGTGCCACGCTCACCATTTTGGGAGTCAATAGGTAACTTGATGAAAATGCCCTGTTGACTAAAATTCACACTACACTGTATAACACAGAGCAGAGCTGCCAATAATTGCATCTTGCAATCAGGGAGATTTTGTACAGCAATCAGAGAGATTTTTCGAATAACATTCATTATAATAGGGACAAAGTTTCCATCATCAGGGAGATTTTCAATTTTGTTCATCTGAACATGGAAAGATTGGTTTATTTTCAGGGAACTTTCTGCAGAATCAGGAAGAGCTGGCAGCTCTGCATAGGGATATTGACTGTTGACTCCTAATATGGCACACCAAAGATTTGAGGATGACGTTAGGTGGGTCAATAGGAACATCTTTACAAAGCCACCATGGCAACTGAGGACATTGACAATGCTGTCTTCATTAAGGGCCTGTGTTCATTCATCTCAGGGCTGGAAAATAACACTGGACCGCAGGCCCGAGGCCAGTACTTTTAGCGTTGGGCCAGTAAAATCACGAGTGGACAAGCCCGGTGGTCTTGTGTTTTTCAATTCACTAATAACAGTAATACCTCATCGTGTAGTATCTTTGTGAAAAATGTTGACAATGAATCTGATATATCTTTCAATTTTGTTGAGTATCGAAGTAGCAAGACAAATGAGATATTCTCTTAGTGCTTGTTCAACTCATTTTGAATCTGGTCTTGTAAAATAAAATCTGGTCCAGTACAAATGTTGAGCTACTACAAGCCCTGCAGTCTTGTGGATTTTCCCCCCAAATTCGAGCCCTGCATCTGGTTGGTGTTTTTTCCCTCTCTAAGGATTGTTGTCTTTCCATTCTTTTTTTTGTCTGATCATATTGGGTGAGTGGGGGTTCAAAAGCTGTTCACCTTTACCTTCCCTCTGTATGTTAGTACTGGTATAGTGTTCATTATGCTCTAATTTCTTATTTAACCTTAAATAAATATTGTTGAAGAGACAGATTTGAAAGAGATTAAAAAACAGCTTTTGGAGCTTTTTAATGGAATCAAGTTACACAACAAGCATTATATCTCTGGCAAGTCGTAAAGGTTCACCAGTCCTCCGTTTTGTTGACAATTCAAAGGTTATCTTCTCTAAGTACAGAGATTGTGATGATTTATCCGATAAAAACAAATATTATACATGTCAATTGGACCAAAGTTAAACATAGTTAGGTGTAGAATTGTACAGACCACTTCTTAGTAAAGCCTATAAACTAAACCCATTGGAATTTATTGCAGCCTGGTTCATAACAGTCTCTGCACAAGAACGAATGCGAAGCCAATTTTTCCGGACACAAACAAACAGTAGGGGCCTATGCATTATTTTCAAAGAAGCGACAAATGAAAAATTAGATCATACTGGATTGAGATAGACAAAACAATGCTTCAATAATGCAGATTTTGAAAAGTTTTGTAGACTTTTGTTTTAAAGGCAAAGTATACCTTAGGATTTCGGAACCGTTCGGTTGTTTTAAACTTAAGGTACAAATTATGTAGATTTATATAATAAAACTAACCTGTGAAAATTGCAATTCAAAATGTGGAAGCGTTTCTGAGATATAGCCGAAAATCTGGAGCACTTATGTCCAAGCAGGAAGAATAATCCGTAATTGGAATACACAATCTGAGAAACCTTTTTTTTTTTAAATTCTCAGATTGAAATGTTTTTTGAATCACTCTCTCTAAAATCACATTCCTTAGAAAGGAATTGTTCTCAAAACGTTTATACATTGTCAACAGCTGCAGTACTTTTTACCAAGTAAGGTTTTATGGTTATTAATTTTTGGAGTAATTACCAAAGGAAGATACTCTCCCTTTAACATAACTTTGATTTTTCAAATCCATACACTGGGAAGAAGAATTTGCTAATAAATACTCCATTCATTCAGCATTCCTCACCCCTGCAAGAGTTTTATCTTCAGTTAACATGTTCACATGCCAAACTTTCCCTTTTAAAGGCATCGTACACGTTTGGTAATGACTCTGATAATTAATGGCAATAAAAACTTACTTGGTAAGAACATGGAGGTGGTAAGAAGTACAGCAGCTTTAGATAGTATAATGCATTTTGAGAAACTTTTCACTTCAAAGTACTGCGGTTATGGAAAAATATATCACTTTTTATCCCCAAAAACAATTGAATCTCAGAGTGTGTATTCCAATGCAGATTATTCTCCCTGCGTGGACATAACCGCTCCAGATTTTCGGCGATATCTCAAAAACGCTACCACCTTTTGAAATTAGATTTTCACAGGTTAGCTTTATGGTATATATCTACAACTATATAGGTTTGAAACAAACAATAGGCTCCAATTACCAAACGTGTCCGACGCCTTTAACTTTGACAACATTTGGGGAATAAAAGATAAGTCTTTGGGGATGGAATTTTAAGAATTAAATAGAGGAATAAATTTCCACTGAATCAAAGTTCTTATTTACCTGGAATGTCTTGTAAACATCTGGTGTGATGATGTATCACAGTACAGGTCACATACACAGTGGAAGAAAGAAGCAAAATCCCCATAGTCAAGATGCAACTAAGAGCCATCTTGGAGGTCTGGTCAAATTACTCCGATATAGAACAGTTTCTTTACTTCAAGTCAGCATAACCTACACATGCTACAGCCAGTCGAAAAAGTCTTCCTACAATTGGAGAAAAAAAGAACTTTTCAATAATGGTTTAGAAATAATCAAAGTTATATGAAGTGTCATGTGGGATTTCATGTGGCTGAGTGGTTTAGAGCAACGAATTCAAGTTCCGATGGTTAAGTCATCGGGTGTGGGTTCGATTCCCGGTCATGACACTTGTATCCTTGAGCAAGATACTTCACTATAAATGCTTCTCTTCACCCAGGGGCATAAACGGGTACCTGCGAGGGTAGAGGTTGATATTGTGTTTGAAAAGCCTTCGGAGCGCCACGGCAGCTTGGGGCTGTATATTCCCCAGGGAGCTGAGAAAGATTAAAGGAATGTTATTGGCCCAATGACCAGGGCACTAATGTAAAGCGCATTGATACGTTATTGTAAAATGCGCTATATAAGAACTAGTTATTATTATTAAGTGTGTATTGCACTTTAAATTTCAAACTTCAAGATTTTCACACCCAATGAACATTAAAGTTTGGTAATAATTGTTTTTTTTTAGACAGACCGGATTATGATTTTTGGGTTAACACAAGTAGGAATAACAGATCTTAACTTTGCATTATGAGGAAAAAGAATATAATTTGTAGGAATTTTATGATTTGTGTTATGACTGATATTCTTTTTCCTGACTCAAGAGACTCCAACTTTTAAACCACTTCACAAATATCCCTTTTATAAATAAACATGACAGACAGAATGATGAAGTATGACTGTCTGTCTATAATAAGTATTGTTAATAAATTTTGCCTGATTCCACGTAGGTAATCCATGACTGAAACAGTGACCACTCCCAAACCATTCCACACCCAATCCTCTAAAGAACACATGCTGACCTAATTGAGTGACTGACTTTAAACTCAAGGTGTGTTGTTTGTCATGATGTCACATATAAAATCTGTTTCATAACAGGGTGGCTTGTCCTTTTGTGCTAAGGAAAGGGCATGCTCTTAGACTTGAAAGCAAGATTTTCCAGATGGTCATTAAAAAAAAAAAAAAAATTCTGAAAAAGATCAGAGCATACTGATTGAAACACTGAGTTGTTAAACCACCGGATATTTTTTAGAAAAACCAGAAAACAAAAGCGAGATAACTGCGTGGTGTTGCCTCAAACTTCAGATTGTGTTTTCCTAACATGCATCATTTTAAATTCTACTTCAATCATAAATTTAAGTTGCTTAATTTTATTTAAATTTTAAATGTTAAATGTAATTTGATGACTAGTGGGTTTTGTTTTTGGCACTCTAAACATTTGTACACATTTTTAAACAATATACCCCTATCATATGACGTCACACGCTCAAAAAGCGCCCTCACTGAGGCCAAAAAGCACCCTCACTGAGGCCAAAGGAGGCGCATCATTGGACGATAGCTATGCGTAAAAACGGCGCTTGACCTCAGCGTCCCTGTAGCGATACGCATTATGCAAGGGGTCTAGTTAACATACAGTTTGGCCTTTTGGGTAAAAGATGTGTGAATAGCAATATTTAAATCAACTCAAACAATCAACTATGGAAACTATTTGCAAGCTTTGTGACCATGAAGCAGGCCTGGATTTAAATGGAGGCCATGGAGGCCATAGATTTTCCAATGGAAGTGCCCTTTGCAAAATGAAAATGGCCTTGCCCTCTCAAAGATGAAATTCCAGGCATGATGAAGTCGATTCATTTTTTGAGCACATTCATGACATTTTTGAAAAATAATTTAAAACTTCCCTTCCCTCACCCAAGATTGTGTTTAGAGTTGTTTTTCTCAAAACTCAAAGGATTTAACTCTCATACATGTAAACTGAAGGACGGTTTGCCAGGAAGGGAAATAATTGGCCAAAAGAATCAAAAGCTAAACGGATTCATTGTACTTGAGTTATTTGATTTCCCCTAATCACCTCCAGAAATTCCACTTCCATTGTTCATAATTTCTCAAAAGAAAGCTGACTAATGTTATCTCGATTGATTTTAATTATTGGTTATTCTCTAATTAACCAACATGCTTTCAGAAGGAAAATCCAGTCGTCAAATTCACCAGCATTGATTAGTGACTTCTGGAGAAAAGTATTGTGAATAATTAAGTTAAAGGGTCTGTATACGTTTGGTAATGACTCTGAAAATTAATGGTGATAAAAACTTACTTGGTAAGAAGTACAGCAGCTTTGGATAGTATAATGCATTTTGAGAAACTTTTCACTTTGAAGTACTGCTGTTATGGAAAAAGATATATTTATCACTTTTTATCCCCCCAAATTTGAATCTGAGAAGCGTTACTGCAGTAACGTTTCTCAGATTGTGTATTGCAATTGCAGAATATTCTTCCTGCGTGGACATAACCGCTCAAGATTTTCGGCAATATCTCAAAAAAGCTACCACCTTTTGAATTAAAATTAGCACAGGTTAGTTTTATGGTATGTATAGATCCTACAACTATCATAGGATTGAAACAAACAGTGGGTTCCAATTACCAAACGTATAAAATCCCTTTAATGTGACTTTAGGAAGTCTTTCAGGACTTTCTCATAATATTTGGACATTAACAAAGGCACAATTGCATATTGGAACAGTCTCAACATGAACTTAGCGCTATGTCTAACTGCATGCATTTAAAGGAAAACAAAAACATCATCTGTCTAATTTGTATTTGTTATGAATTTATCATATCAACCTTCATTTAAATAATCCAGTTTCTGCTGCCATCCTGTACTCTGTTTATTTTCGGTTATTGTATTTTTGTTTTTTGTACTCTAGTTTTGTCTGTCCATTGTTAAATGTTCTGTCTGTCCAATAGGGATAAACTCAAAAGCACCAAGCTTCTTTCTTTCCCTACATACTGACAGGATGTACACATTAATATGATTTTCTGTACAACGTAATATCAAATACATATGTGTATTAATTCTGAAAAGTTGTAATGTATGTACTTTGTACATGTATATTCTGTTAGTGTGAAATAAATGTCAAAATAGTGTCAAATGTCGAATTACAATTTATGATTTTGCAATAAACATACAATTTTATGAAAACTCATAGGGGCCTACTTTCAATTTATTTTTGGATTAAAATCTTGGGGTTTTGCGTGGCTGTGGACTTAATTCTTATATCAAGTTACAAACCACAAGAGGAACTGACTGGATAAGTTTTAAATAATTTGTTCAACCCCAAAATGACTTCATTCTTAATAATAAACATTTATTTTTAATTCTGAATTTAGTGCAAATCTGATGGGTCTCCATCTCATGAACTTTATAAAAAAAAAACAATTACACAAAGTTGGATATTTCCTATTGAAGGGCATCATTCTTCTCTTGGTTATTTTCTTGGTGTAATGAATGATTTACTTCTAAAAGTACCTGTGATAATAATTAGCCAAGCTAACGATTATAAAGATGGGCCTATAATCATATCAGGGTTCTCCCCAGGTTTTTTCAAAACTGTGGGGCATTCTATACCCAAATTTAGGAAGTTTGGCCGAAGCATGCTGAATTGAAACAAGGTCCTCGCAATGTTTTCTACTTTGTGTTTACCTTAGTTTTAAAAGCCCTACTGTGCAATCTGGAGCATTCTATATAGTTTTCTCTTGACGTTTTTTGTGTGAAAAAAATAAAAGTATTATTAATTATTTGTTTTGCATATTGGCCAAAATTTCCGCGTATCAGCACGCAAATTGTGCGTATCGGCCTGCTACCCATGAGGAGAACCCTGAATATTAAACACCTGTGGCCTTCCAGCTTTGGTTGTTTTTGAGGGGGAAAACGATTAATTGCACCACATTGTTGAGGGAAAATAATGTCCAAGTTTATTTTGGCATAAAGAAGAAATAATGTGTTGATTATAACAATGCCAATCATCAACCAGAGGGCTGGAATTTTGGGAAAGAATCCAGAAGACCGCAGGGGGCTTGTAGCTCAGAATCTTTACTGGACCGATATTCTTTTCACAAGAGCAGATTCAAATTGAGAAAAGACATGAAAAGACCAGAATCAAAATGCCATCACAGTTTTAACATTAACTGTTTTGATGCTGTTGTTGTTGTTGTTTTTTAGAAGAGAAGATTGATCTCATTTGTCTTTTGAGTAAGGAGACTTTGATACTCAACAGAATTGAAAGATATTTATCAGAATCAAAGTCAACATTTGAGCATCATAAAAAAAAAAAAAAATGAAGATATTGAATTGAAAAACACAAGACCGCCGGACTTGTCCAGTTGTGAGTTTACACTAAAATCACTTGCCTCGGGCCTGTGGTCCAGTGTAAAATTAAAACCCTGTCAACCATCCTCTGGTTTAATTCATTCAAATTCAAATTTAAATCTGAATCAAAAGTTGTAATAAAGAACGGAATACATTGAAGAACCCTTACTAAAATAACTGTTATAGCCCGACTCCTTTCCAATAAACTACTTAATATAAATTGATAAAAAAGTGACATACCAACTTAAAGATTCCTGTATCCATAGTAACATGTAGACAAAGTGGATGTACTCTTCTCCACAAACACTGATGTTAAAGTCCACTCAGTTGTGAAGCAATCTCTGGGTCAGCTGGTCTCCTAGAGGACTATAGGCAAGGTCAAGAGAGAGAGCTGGTGGGGTTTGTGATGTACCTCCCAAATAAAAGTGCAGTGAACTGTTTGATAAAGAATATTGAATGTCAGTAGAGTGTAAACTGTGCATGGCTGATCAATGTTGGGAATTCATGACACTTAGTGTGTGTGACCTCATAACCTCATACAGAGCTCTGATGCCGAGGTCTGACCAAAAAAAAACGTCTGGCAAAACCATACCCCACTCAGTCTACGTTACACATAGTCATTGAAAAGACAATTTTTTTGTGACGCACTGTACGGATAATGCTTTACAATAAGCTGTTGCATGTCAGTCAATTTAATAAGTGACTTGCCTGGGTACTCTTTGCACGGATCTCACGACGTCAACGTGGGAATACCAAGGAGGCAAAGCGTGCCACAATAATACACAAGTGATTCATTCACAGTCTGTACAGTGTAAATCATCAAGCAAATACAAACCAAATGTTTGTGTCATACCAAACCACGTAAACCTGTGGCTTTAAGAAGGTGGTTTACTTGTTATAGCAAAATAGTCATCATGTAACCTGAGACTGAGAAACTACAACAAGAATTGGTTGAATGCAAGCAGGGGCGGTGACACTGGTGTAGTGGTGTTCTCATAGTCGTACACTGTGACGGCCAATAGCCTAGAAACTTGTTCACCATGTAGATTAGAAACATTATAACCATCCGATAGCTACCTATTTGTGATAGCAAAATAGTCATCATGTAACCTGAGACCTACAACAAGAATTGGATGAATGCAAGCAGGGGCGGTGACACTGGTGTAGTGGTGTTCTAATAATAGTCATAGACTGTGACGGCCAATAGCTCAGAAACTTCTTCACCATGTAGATTAGACACATTATAACCATCCGATAGCTACCTTTCTGTGACCTTTTTCTGGGTATATTTGTGTGACCTTCTTCAGATAAGACAATGTACATATTATTCACTCAGATTGGCTAATCACCTAACATTACAAATTCCTAAGAGTAAATGTCTGAATAAATCAGGTGAACAAGCATTTATGATGGCTGGTCCAAGACTCTGGAACCAATTGCCAGGCCACATGAGAAGAGTTGATTCCTTAAAATTAAATGTTTTTAAAATGTTATCTGAAAAAGTTTCTTTTCAAGAAAGCTTGTTCAAAGGCATCGTACACGTTTGGTAATTACTCAAAATAAATATATATTAGCACAAAAACTGACTTGGTAACGAGCAACAGAGAGCTGTTGATAGTATAAAACATCGTGAGAAACGACTCCATCTGAAGTAACGTAGTTTTTGAGAAAGAGGTAATTTCTCACTAAAATAATAAAAACTTCGTGCAAGAAGTTTTTATTATTTTATCTGAAAGCACACAAATTTGTACAACAAGGGTGTTTTTTCTTTCATCATTTTCTTGCAACTTCGATGACCAACTGAGCAAAAGTTTTCACAGGCTTGTTTATATGCATGGATACACCAAGTGAGAACACTGGTCTTTGACAATTTCCAAACGTGTACGATGCCTTTATGTCATGTAACTTTGCCTAACTGTTTTCATATTTTGGCTAAATCTCTTTCAAAAATTTTCTTGTATGATTTTAGAATTTTTAAACATGTAATGTACATTTTTAATGCTCCTTCATTGCTTTGTTAAAAAAAATCCTGAGCAAAATTCAGTAATGGCAATGCTGTTGGGAATGACAGCAAATGAACTGAACCTAAATTTAATATTAGGCCTATCTGAATTTTAATCCACTCTAAATCAAAACGTTTTGACTTTATTTTATTTTTATTTGATAAACAAATCACGGTCACTGTGATATAATACAAACCAATTTTGAAGGAAACCAATCATATTCTAAAGACAACGAACCATAGAGCAAGGAACGAACTAATACTGACTGGTGGTGGACTGACTGGAGTGGTAGAAACTTTGATTTTCGGGTGGTGATGATCAAAAGTTTCCCAACCATTTTAATAATACAAATTTACGATTAATATTACTAATTTCACATTGGTGGAACTAAAAGAAAACGTGTACATAGAGTATGACATCCTCAACATTATTAAAACTGTACGATTTTTTTCAAAATAACATGGAAAAATCAATATTTATACGAACTCACGAAATTATTGTCGTAGCTGTTTGATCGACTGCCACATTGTTATTTATTCCAGCTGATTGTTGAAGTTTTTAAGGTCAGAAGAGGGCGCAATTGCTCTTGTTAAACCAAAAGTTCTTGCCCTTTTCGAAACCAATGCTTCAGTAAAGGGCTCCGGCTTAGGCTCCGTAAAGTTATTTTACAAACGTGCGCTTTCAGTACGGGCGACAAAAAGGTAGACAGAGCCAAAGCCAAAGCCAAAGCCAATGCCATGGTTTCGAAAAGGGACAAACTTGTTAAATACCGTCACCGAAATCGGCCACACAAATAATAATCATACTGTTCGATTGGTTATTTTAAAGGATGTTTTTTTTTTTAAACAGCCTCTGGATTGATTGGGGGGGGGGGGAGGAGTATTGAATCAGTATAAAGGGAGAGAGAGACTATAACTATGGCCCTTCTTAAAATCACGCCTTCAGCTTAGGCTCATTTTGACTCCTTCTTCAGTACAGGTTTTCAAACAGGCGAGCAGTGCCTCAGCCATAAACGTGAACCGAGGCTTTTAAAATGGCCATCGAGTTGTTACACATCTTCAATGTTCACAAGTACACAGCAAAACACAATGTCTTATTCAATAGAGCATTCTTTATTAACTAAAATGTCACCACAAACTTAAATCCATTGTGGAGCAAAATTGAGTAAAAACATTTTACTTTTTACAACTTACACAATTTGTAAAGTTTTGGATGACATTGAGTAGCTTTTGGATTTATGATTGTGTTGTATCAATGATTGTTCAAAATCTGTGTCTGAAAGGTTTAACCTAGCAGAGCTGTGGATAAGGACCTCAAACAATGAGCAGAACTTAGTTCACTGATCAACAAGTCATCTTACCAAACATGAAGGAAGGGCATTTCATTTTTCTCAACATTTAATTATCATTGAGGAAAGTAACTACACCTGTGTAAAATTGTACAGCTATGGGTTGTATGTACAAGCAAAAGAGTTGTTTTGGAATAAAAACAATCAATGGTTTTACAGCGCACAAGTTTTTAAAAACAGCAAGTGATCTTTGAACAGTCCATCATTTAGACTTGTTGACAAGTCGTTAATGGTCTGCCGCGGTGAGATAGTCGAGTTGTGGCGGTGCTCTCTCGAGATCACTGCTCTCGCGCGAACTGCTGGTTGCCGACTTCTACTCCCCATTAAATGGGACCGTAGTCGTGAGAGCAGTAGTCTTGCGGGCCAGCAGTCTCGCGAGAATACCGCGGGAATCGCGGGGAGATTTGGAATCGCGAGAATACCGCGGGAATTGCGGGGAGATTCGGAATAGAGTCGGAACGCTATCACCGCGACAGACATTTAACGACTTGTCCACAAGTCTACCCATCATTCTGTTTGAAATAAGTTTCAAATAAAACTGAAAGGAATTATACAGGATTGGTAGAGCTGACAACATAATTGCAGTGTTCATGTTTTGTGTGATCAGCCATACACATGAAATAACAAACCTGTGAAATGTTGGGCTTAATCAGTTGTGTGTGTCAGGAGAAAATAGTAAAACACATTCACAGTTTTCATCATGTAAACACACTGTCCTTAATTTCAATTTTTATCAACTGAAATCAGCTGTTGTGTTTTCTTTTTCATGTTTTCAGATACAGTTTCCTTGTATATGACTTTATTTAAGAGGGAAATATTTCACAGAAAAAATGGTTCTAGTATGAACTTCATTATCAGTAAGCTTTCAGACTAAAATTAAACAATGATGCATTTTATCCTTACCAATCCTGTATAATACCTTTAAAATTTAACCGGTCAGTTTCCCTTGTGGTTTATTATTTGATATCTGAAATAAAAAGTTGCATCCCTTTAAGGTGATCCCCTGGCTGCTGCTTCCCAGGTTGTATTGTAAACTTTGGTGTGATCCCTGGCTACACGGAAGCTAATGGTACATATCTTCTGACTGGCACTCCCGAACAAAGATACTGAAAAAATAGGGAGACCGTCAACATAGGGCTAGATAGCTCAGTTGGTAGAGCACCGGCACGTTAATCCGGAGGTCGTTGGTTCAAATCCTGCTTTAGTCAATTTGTCTTTGTTCAACACCAACTCATTTAAAATTTACTCAGTCAGTTTCCCTTGTGGTTTATTAGTTGATACCTTTAATTTTAACGGAGGTATGTCAATTTCAGGTCATATTTCTTTATTCTCAAAATCCCTT
>CM037460.1:27860335-27882152 GCA_021014325.1 Plazaster borealis
ACTTTCTTACGTCAGAGGAAACATGATCGTTGCTGCTAATACCTTGCAGTCATATGCAAATTGTATTGCGACCTCTGACACAAACATCCACTTTGTTGTCAGCCAATTGTCCATATTATCAGTATGTGCAGAACCCCAAACTAGTAGTTCTGAATGAAAACCTGGCTGGAAAAGAATGTTTTTATGTCTTAAAATGTTTTGATTTGTGGTTTGGAGTTGGTTACGTTTGGCCTACATTGATTAACATCGACCCAGAAAATCCATGAAACTTTTTTAACAAGTCATAATTCTCACATAAATTTGGTCGATATTTGAGTAAATTTCCTGAACTTTGGTTGATTTTAAAAAGCAAGAAGCTGTCATTAAAATCTTTGCGATTGTGTGGGTCTTTATGAACCAGGATTTACTGTACTTGACTGTGCATGCGAAGAAGTCGTATTTGATGGGAAATATTTACTCCATTATTATGGAAAATCTTGCAGCAAAACAACATCAACAAATATGACACAGCATTTTCCAACCCAGTGCACAAATGATCTGCGGTTTACCACATTAAAATGCAGCGATGCACAACCTACACCAGGGCTAAAAAACCACAAGACCACGGGGCTTGTTGCTCAACATGTTTACTGGACCAGAACTGTTTTTACAAGATCAGAATCAAAATGAGAAAAACACTTCCTGACACAGTTAAACATGCATTTACCTTTTTTTATTTGAAAAAGCACTAAAGACATGTAAGAGAAGATTTATCTAATTTGTCTTTTTGAGTATCAAATAAACTTCAGTACTGTATAGAATTGGAAGGTATTTTATCAGACTCAAAGTCAACATTTGAACAGTGACGTATTATTATTCAATTGAAAAGCACAAGACTGCCAGACTTGTCCAGTCATGAGTTTACTGGCCCGACACTAAAACTACTGGCCTCGGGCCTGCGGTCCAGTGAAAAATTCAAGCCCTGCCTACACAGAGGTTCTCTTGTCATTACAGCCCATGGTTCGATATCCTTCCATGGTCCTTTCTCTATGGTCTGACTTGTTACTTAATATCAAACTGTTTGATTGCCTAGCTCATTGTGAATTTGATTTATTTAGTTTGATGTTTGTCATACAACTCCATAGAACCAAAGTTGTGAATGATTATTTTGATGGTGTTTTGTTTTAGCATATTACCAACTTGAGAAAGAGGTGTGAAGGACGATTGACCCTCCCTGACCTGGTTGTTCCATCTGGTCAAGAGCATAGGTAAGATGGGTTACTCTACACTCAAATTGTGGCATGTCGTGGCTGAGCGGATAAGAGCACCGAACTCAAGCTCTGGGCCCAATTTCATAAAGCATGTAAAAAAAAATTGCTAAGCACTGAAAACTCTTGCTTAGCAAAAATAGGTTACCAACCAAAACACCATACAGTTACTATTTCTGTGACTGGTACCCCACTCATTTCTTGCTTAGCAAAGGAATTTGGTAAGCAGAATTTTCTGTTAAAACAGCTTTATAAAGTTGGGCCCTGGTGTTCTGATCAGCAGAGTGTGAGTTTGAGTCCCGGTCGTGACACTTGTGTCCTTAAGCAAGACACTTAACCATTATTGCTGCGTCCTTCGAATGGGATGTAAAGCCGTAGGTCCCGTGTGTTGTGTAATGCATGTAAAAGAACCCAGTGCACTTATCGAAAAGAGAAGGGCTTTGCCCCGGTGTTCCTGGTTTGATTGGCAGCATATTGCGCCACAGCACCTTGTAGACATTACATGGTGCTATAAATGAATTGATCTGATACTTCAAAAAGGTAACTTCACATACCTTGCAGGAAAAATCGTGATTGTTGGAGCGCCATGAGCATCACCGAGTGACGGATTTGAGCGCTATATATGAAACCACTATAATTAAATCTGTCTAAGATTGTCAAGATTATTATTCTATTATGATTATCCCATTCAGTCACATCAACAAAGTCTTTTTAATTCACTCATGGAATATCAAATCGTACTTTTTAACTACATTTAATATCCATCAATTAAATTACCAACATTGAGTAAACAAATAAAATATTTGACTTGTGTGAATTTGACTGAAATGTCTCTTTAGTAGAAGCAATTTGTTAAAGGTATCATACACGTTTGGTAACGACTCAAAACAAATAATTAGCATAAAAACATACTTGGTAACAAGCAAAGGAGAGCTGTTGATAGTATAAAACATTGTAGGAAACGACTCCCTCTGAAGTAACGTAGTTTTTGAGAAAGATGTAATTTTCTCACTAAAATAATAAAAACTTCTTGCAAGAAGTTTTTATTCCTATCTGAAAGCACACAAATTTGTACAACTAGGGTGTTTTTTCTTTCATCATTTTCTTGCAACTTCGATGACCAATTGAGCCCAAATTTTCACAGGCTTGTTAATTTATGCATATGTTGGAAGTGAGAACACTGGTCTTTGACAATTTCCAAACGTGTTCAGTGCCTTTAAGCTTTATTGACAGACAATGCTTACTTCATTCTTGGATAGCTTGTGTTAAAATGTTCTAGTAGATTTCCAGATTTTGTTTAGTAAAAAGCTTGAATGCCTCGGTATATAAATTTCTTTTGATACGTTTGTTGTGTTCATCATCATTATATGTTATTCTCAATTATTTACATGGATGCTTATACCATGGAGAAAGGAAACTTAACTGAGTTCCATCTCCGCTCCTTCAAACACCGAACCATAAATAAAATAAATAACAAGTTCTTATATAGCGCATTTTACAATAAACGTATCAATGCGCTTTACATGAGTGCCCTGGTCATTGGGCCAATAGCATTCCTTTAACCTTTCTCAGCTCCCTGGGGAGTATACAGCCCCGAGCTGCCGTAGCGCTCCGAAGGCTTTTTCAAACACAATATCAACCTCTACCCTCGCAGGTACCCATTTATACCCCTTGGTGAAGACAAGCAATTATAGTTAAGTGTCTTGCTCAAGGACACAAGTGCCATGACCGGGATTTGAACCCACAACCCTAATGACTAACCATCAGAACTTGAATTCGATGCTCTTAACCGCTCGGCCACGACACTTTACACCATGAAACTAACAATCCAATACCAGCAGACAACTCTCAACTGCTGTGCCAATTGTTATCCAAAATGAAGCTGAGAAACAGTCAGAGTCATTTTACAGATGAACTTATAGGCTTTATGACAAGCGTCATCGTTCCATGTACCAGACGAGCTGAACATGACAGTACAGTGCGCATCCACACCACCACTGGGTTGTTTAGTAAACCAATTCTCATAATCATTCTTGCTTCCATCGGTCCAAATGAAGACATCTTCCTGAGCCTTGTCAGTATAGCCGATCCATAATCCATTAAATGCGCCTCTCTTGTATGGATTAGCCTTCCTTATAAATTGGTTCTCTTCTTCACTTGTTATTGATACAAGATGAGCCAAACCATGAGATGTTGAGAGTTGTTGGCAATGAAACTCGGCGTCATCATGTGGTTTCACTTCATCAATAAACAGATAACAAGTGTTACCGTTAGATACCCAGTTACAAGGGCATGTGACGTAACGGTCTTGATGACTCTTGATTGTTGCTGGACAGGATTCTGAAGATACTGCCAGATTGAAGGGCAATAGTGACATCCAGATGCATGTCAGTAATATAGCGGCCATGTTGCATTCAGGGCGAAAGATAGAGTTGTTCCTTGGTAGGCAATAAATGGTCCCAGTTGACGTGGTGTTTATATCTAGACTTTACTGGTTTAAGTGTAACTCGTGTCAGAAGTAGAGACAAATTGAGATTCTACAGTTGCTTAAATACAGTTGAATTTGTCCTTTCAGGGCAAAGGATAGAGATGTTCCTTGGTAGGGAATAAATGGTCCCAGTTGACGTGGTGTTTATATGTAGACTTGACAGGTTGAGTGTAACTCCTGTCAGAAGTAGAGACAAATTGAGTTTCTACAGTTGCTTAAGTACAGTTGAATTTGTCCTTGTACAGTTGAATTTGCTGAAGTGGTTGCTTAATGCTCCAATATCATTGGATGTACACTCAGGCTGTTACTTGTCTCCATTTAAAGATAGGTACTTCAGAAGAATGCATAAAACACTTATTGTGAAGGTCTTTGTACTTGAAGTATTGTTGAGTACCGATTCAATTATCTCGCTGTAGAAAGCATACAAATGTTTTCCATTATTCAGGAGAGCATTGAGTTGTGGTTTAGATGAAGGAAACTTGGTTTTTATTTGTCATGATTTTTAATTGAGAGTAGAGTGTTCTGATGTAACAATTTCAGTCTTAGTACTTTGTAATAACCAGTGAAGTGGTTCCTTTCCATACTCTAAGTGCTTAATGCTGCTTTGTCATGGTTTTTCAAGAGTAAATCTTCAATAACAATTCACACTTTAATGGTTTCAAATTCCATTGAAATATTTCCTTAATTTGTAACCTTCATTTATATGTGGTCGGTTGAGATAGAGTGAGCTTATTAGACCCTGTTGTGATTGTTTGCCATTAGTGTTATGTTAAAGGCATCGTACACGTTTGGTAATTGTCAAAGACCAGTGTTCTCATTTCGTGTATCCCAACATATGCATAAAATAACAAGCCTGTGAAAATTTGGGCTCAATTGGTCATCGAAGTTGCAAGAAAATGATGAAAGAAAAAACACCCTTGTTGAAAAACGTTGATGTACAAATTTGTGTGCTTTCACAAATTTGTGTGCTTTCAGATAGGAAAGTCTGTACATTCTTGCAAGAAGTTTTTATTATTTTAGTGAGAAATTACCTCTTTTTCAAAAACTACATTACTTCAGAGGGAGTCGTTTCTCACAATGTTTTATACTATCAACAGCTCTCCGTTGCTTGTTACCAAGTCAGTTTTTATGCTAACATATATTTTGAGTAATTTCCAAATGTGTACGATGCCTTTAAGATAATGACTTTTGTTCTGATGGATTTTATGTCCTTGGAACTAAATTGTTTTCTCTGTGTTTACACACTCCTTTAAAAGCACACATGACAAATCACATAAACAAACCAAACTTTTCTGTGGTTCACTTGGTGAGTTTAATTTGGATGTAATTAATACTAAGAAAACAAGCTGTGAGTTTGGTTGATCTTAGGTTTCCATTTCGTATGAATCTTGACCAAGTGTTTTTGAAGTTCCAGTCAGACTATATTTCTAGTTCGGTTGATATTTTAATTTATTTTCTTATTAAAAGCTGCAAAGTTCTGTACACTGCCTTAAAAGACACAGTATACAGAACCTGGCAGCTGTTCTTTCAGCAGTTTTCATCTTTCATTTTCCTTTTGATTTGGTTATGTTATCTATCTAGAAGTCAACCTATACTACTACCAGATCCAATCTATCTCAAGATATCGGATGAATTCTACACAGTGTATGTGTCTTCTGTACATACTCCAGGTTGTCTGTACATACAGCTAGCAAGCTATGCTAAAAGGTAGGTTTACATTCATAGTATACATTATGGCGTGTCGTGGCCGAGTGGTCTAGTTCACCGGACCCAAGCTCTGGTGTTGTCAGCAGCAGAGTGTGGGTTTTAAATCCCGGTCATGACACCTGTACCCTTGAGCAAGGCACTTAACCATAATTGCTTTGTTAAAAAAATGGGATGGTAGTTCATTCTGCTCTACCAGCCAGGCTCCTAGTGGATGATACCCATGCCTACATCCTTACAGACAGTGAAGGGGGTAACCCTGTTTCAGCCCCAGGAGTAGGTGGCAACGTGCCCCTGGTGCCAGTTGATTTGGGTCGACAGCCCAAATCGGTTAAGTGTAGCCCTCACCTTGAAGTGGCTGTCCGGCCTTGTGATGTTAGGCGATATCTCATTAAAAAACTTCTTTATTTTTATTTTTTATTTTTTTTACATGGAGAGGAGATTGCCGCCTTGTACAAACAAGTTGTTGCAATTTTGTTTGACCATTATGTAAATTTTATATCTCCTATTTAAATATTTTTTCATAAATGTTTCTTTACCAAAATCAAAATAACACAAAATGTGCTATTGTTGAATTTATGTTGACACTGTTAGCCAATTTTTGTGTAGACTTTTACTGATTGTATCTCACTTGTTCTTGTGTACATATTTGTTTTCTTTTGTTATTGTTGTTGTCTTTGGATTCTTGTTAGTTACAACATATTCATTGGCATTTTATAATGCAAACAAATGCATATTCTGTTTGGTTTTGGTTAGTTGTTAATTTGTGGACACGTTTAACCCATAAGTACTCCTTGATGCAATAGTTTCATTTGATGTGGTACTGTTTCAGGTCTGAATATGCAGTCCTTCATTTTAAGCGTTGTATTGTTACTCGACTGCTGTTTCAGATACAGGTTGTTTATTATTTTTTTAAGAATTGGAGTTTTTATATTTTATTTTATTTTCCTTCGATTTATATTATTTCATGTTGTGAGACACTTTGGCATCCAGTCGTGGATGTAAAGCGCTTCTTAATCATAAATCTAATATTTATTACCGGACTCATAAGATTCGTTGTTATTTATTTTAACTTTACAGACTGGACAAATTGATGGAGGAAATCAATACTAAATGTCAGTCTGAGAAGACAGCGCCCTCTCAGCCCAAGGACTGGCAACCCAAAGTAGGTGAAGTGTGTCTTGCCAAGTTCCATGAAGATGAAAGGTAAGGAAGTGATAAGAAATGGGTATTAGGACTAAAGTAAAGGTTAATTATACACTTGTATTGTTTTGTGATGTGTTAACTGGAATTACAATTTTTTGCTAATTTTTAAATTGAAAACTGATATTGGCATTTTAACATGTCGGACATTTCATTCTAGATGGAATAGAGTAAGTATTAGAGAGATCTCAGATGAAGGAAAGTATGAAGTCTTCTATCTGGATTATGGCGATCAAGAAGAGGTTTCAAGGGATTGGATACAACCTGCATGGAATACTATTCTCCAGGTATTGTATTGATTTTATATTTGGTTAAAGGGTCTGTATACGTTAGGTAATGTCTCTGAAATTTAATTGCAACAAAAACTTACTTAACAAAAAGTACAGCAGATTTGGATAGTATAATACATTTTGAAACACTTTTCACTTTGAAGTACTGCGGTTATGGAAAAAGATAACCCTTTTTATCCACAAAAATTTGAATCTGAGAAGCGTTACTGCAGTAACGTTTTTAGAGTGTGTATTCCAATTCAGATCATTCTTCTTGTGTGGACATAACCGCTCCAGTTTTCGGCAATATCTTAAAAACGCTACCACCTTTTAAAATGAGATTTTCAAAGGTTAGTTTTATGGTATATATCTACAACTATATAGGATTGAAACAAACAGTGCGTTCCAATTACCAAATGTATACATTCTGTTTAAACTAAACTCAATGAAACATCTCTTGTACTTCATGCCGGAATGTCAACCATCGCATTGGATATTCTTTGCTGTGACTAGAAGGCTTGGCAGTAAAGAGCTTTCTATGGTCATTTTGTACACTGTTTTCTAATTGTCGGGATGCAGACCAAATAGAAAATTTGATTGTCGTGGCCGAGCGGATAAGAACACCGAACTCAAGCTCTGGTGTTTCTGATCAGCAGAGTGTGGGTTCGAATTCCAGTCGTGACACTTGTGTCCTTAAGCAAGACACTTAACCACATGCTTCGTCCTTCGGATGGGACGTAAAGCCGTTGGTCCTGTGTGTTATGTAATGCACATAAAAGAACCCAGTGCACTTATCGTAAAGAGAAGGGGTTCGCCCCGGTGTTCCTGGTTTGATCGGCAGCATATTGCACCACAGCACCTTGTAAACCATTACATGGTGCTCTGTAAGGACTTGGTCTCATACTTGAGAAACGTAGCTCAACAATACCTTGCAGGAAAATAATGAACGTTAAAGCGCCTTGAGCGTCACTGAGTGACGGATATGTGCGCTATATAAGAAGCCACTATTATACTATTATCAACAACCTACCTCGTTCATAATTCACGTCTCTTTTAGCCATGTATACACACTTTCAATGCTCCATCTCACTCTTATTTATTTCCAGTTACCGTTCCAAGCTGTCAAGTGTAGTCTAACCAACATCCGCCCTCATCAAGGTGCTGATTGGACAGATGATGCTGGAGATGCATTATGGGATATGTGTCTGGATGGAGACAGCAAGAAATTATTGATGGTTAAAGTAAATCACTGACTTGGTTTCTTCTTTTAACATAACTGTAATTTAGTTTCTTTAGCAATGTCTCCTTTATGGGTGAAAATTAGCAGCGCATACTTTAAAGGGATTTTATACGTTTGGTAATTGGAACCCAATGTTTGTTTCAATCCTATATAGTTGTAGGTATATACCATAAAACTAACCTGTGAAAATTTCATTTCAAAAGGTGGTAGCGTTTTTGAGATATTGCCGAAAATCTGGAGCGGTTATGTCCACGCAGGAAGAATAATCTGCAATTGGAATACACTATCTGAGAAACGTTACTGCAGTAACGCTTCTCAGATTCAAATTTTTGGGGATAAAAAGTGACATATTTTTCCATACCCACAGTACTTTGCAGTGAAACGTTTCTCAAAATGCATTATACTATTCAAAGCTGCTGTACTTCTTACCAAGTAAGTTTTTATTGCCATTAATTTGCAGAGTCATTACCAAACGTCTATACAGACCCTTTTAAAATGTGAAGAGTGTAGAGAAAAGAATAAAAAGGAAAAACATTTGATTGTTTTGTTGTTTTTCCCCCAAGGTGATATCTGAGAGGAAACAAGCAGCAGAGTGCATCCAATATGAGATTGAACTCTTTGATACTAGCAGTGAACGAGACGTTGTGATTGGTCAGCAGCTTGTATATGGTGGACATGCATCTGGCAATGAGTCGTTTCTAGAGGTCAGTGTATAAAGGTTGTCATATTCTCATTGGACCATTGTTACCATTTCTTAATAGACAGAGTATGGTCGTGTTTTGGCGACAATGACCGGAAACAAGTTTCGGACGTAAAATTCACTACCGAAACAATTTCCGAGAGCTACGCGAAAACGAGTCGGTAACCAGAAACAGTTCATTACATAGGTACATCTCTTGAAAATCCATGTTCTTAAAATATACAACCTTCAGTTTATTTTCAAGTTATGGAACTTAGTCTTTGTAATTTTATCAACATTATTTAAATGTTATGCTTTAAGGTATTTCATTTTTAAAAGAATTCCAATGACATTTTCCGATAGTTTTTAGAGTTCGCCATCTTGAAACCGAGCCAACAAGTTGGTTACAGTTTGGTCGGACAGGCTTAAGGCTTAACCAATGACCAAAGCTCAAACATGTTTCTGGTTGGGGTCGCCAAAATGCACTCTATGTCTCAACCGAACGGTAGTTGTTTTTAGGAGATAAATAATAAATGCCATTTGGGATGGTTGATGCTTACCTTGCAGGCAGTGTTCCCAATTACAATCCCAGATGATGATACTGAGGTTCCCTTGACAACAGAAGCAGCCAATCAGCTGTCTCATCTTTGCTCAGAGATCTTTCAAATGAAGGTATGTTTCACACTGAATAAGTGATTATGTCTTGACAGTATCTCACTATCAGAAACAAGTCACCATGCATAGTTGAATCATTATTTCAATGGAGAAGTGAACCAGGCCTTTACCTTTTGTATATAGACCCATTGCACAACGCGCAGCGTACTCGCATGCGCCTATCCTGGTGTCATTTTGGGTGTCCAAATCGTATACAAACATGCGCACAAAAGAGAGTTGACACCCAAAATGACGCGCATTGTTCGGAGGTGCTTTCTGCGTTGTGTAAGGGGGCTGTAGAAATCAATAGATCGCGTTGCATAACGTGAAACGCTACAGATGCGCTGAGGTCACGCGCACGTTTTACGCACAGAGAACAGCTATCGTCCAATGATCTGCCTCCTTTTTGAGTGTGACGTTATATGCAATGGGTCTATAGAAGTGAAGTACACCTAGACTCATAACCTGTTAGTCCCAGTGGCGTAACCAGAGGGGGTGGGCAAACCCCCCCCCCCACTCAAAACCCTGCCCCCCCCCATGAAGTGTAAAAAAAATCGCACAAATGAATGGTTTGATACATTAAATAGCCCCCTGAGTTAGGTCATTGCCAGTTAGGTCATCCCCCCTCCCTTCAATGACAATGTCTGGTAAAGTACACATAGAATGTTATCTATTGTACATGTACATTACATCACATAACCCGTCAGCCCACATAGAGACAGTTTGATCATGGCTTGATGTCAATCTTTATTTTTATTGTAGAGCTTAGTGGACCAGCTTGAAGCAGCCAACCAAATAAAGGAATTAATGATTACAATCTGGTATGTATACAAAACAAACATCATCATAAGAACTGAGTAGGGTTATGGGTAACAACCAGGTGAATCAAATTCTCTTCTTTGGTTGTTGTGTTGGTTCTAAGAAGAACCAGGGTTGAGATATAGTAAAACCAACTCTTTGCCTAAAGAAGAGAACAATTGGATGTTCCCCATAAACCAACTCGGTTCTTACTTCCTATACCATGCAAAAGCTTCAAATCTTACTTCAACATTATCATGCAATATTTGTATTAATCACCCTCAACCCTTACATACAAGGCAGTTTGGTGAGAGTGAGGCTCAATTCCTTAAGTTTCCTCTTCTCCAATATCACTCCACATCAAATAGTTTGGACTTTGAAAAGATTGGTATACCTGACCCTGTGATAAGCAATTGTTATTTGGGCCTACTGGCCCCAGTCCTTCTGAATCATTGACTTAGGTCATTGGGCAATGAAGGGTTTGGGACTGTAACTCCAGGATATATCAGAGATATATTATTTTGACTAGAGGCACTGAACACGTTTGGTAATTGTCAAAGACCAGTGTTCTCACTTGGTGTATCCCAACATATGCATAAAATAACAAGCCTGTGAAAATTTGGGCTCAATTGGTCATCGAAGTTATAAGAAAATGATGGAAGAAAAAACGCCCCTGTTGTACAAATTTGTGTGCTTTCAGATAGGAATAAAAGGCTTCTTGCAAGAAGTCTTTTATTATTTTAGTGAGAAATTACCTCTTTCTCAAAAACTACGTTACTTAAGAGGGAGTGGTTTCTCACAATGTTTTATACTATCAACAGCTCTCTGTTGCTCGTTACCAAGTCAGTTTTTATGCTAATATGTACTTTGAGTAATTACCGAACGTGTACAGTGCCTTTTATTCAATAGTTTAACTCCATCATCACTTTTTATTTCATTCAAAAATTGCTCAAACAAACTTGTCGTGTCTGTGTATTCTGTGGATTCTGTTTTGTACTGCATACATATGACCAGTAATGTTACTGTAATTAACTAACACTGTCATTTGGTGTTACGTTGCACCCATGTTTGATAAAGCTCTTTATACACAGTGCTTCCCAAGCCCCACTGAAAACATTTCTCAGCTTACTCTGATGAGATTTGAACCCACAGCCCCGGCATTTTTTCATTAGTTTGTGACATCATTTATTCTTGATCCCATTTTAGCCAATCGGATTACGACGTTGATGTGACTCCGTTATGTCAGCTACTGGTCTCTATGAAGGATGACCAGTTACTCACTGATACGCTGGCTACTGGTCTGGTGTATGGATGCTTCAGAAAACCCAAGTAATAACAACAACTTAATACTATTCTGTTAACTTGTTTAATTGTTTTGGGGTTGAACAAGAAAAAATTGACTAGAGCAGGATTTGAACCTGCGACATCCGGATTAGCGTGCCGGTGCTCTACCAACTGAGCTATCTAGCCCTAATGATGGCGGTCTCCCTATTTTTTCATAATCTTTGTTCTGGGGTGCCAGTCAGAAACCATTCAACCTGTAACTGTCATATAGCCAACATTAGGGCTAGATAATCCGGATGTTGCAGGTTCAAATCCTGCTCTAGTAATTTTCTTTCTTTTTTCAACCCAAAATTAATTAACATTTACCTAGTCAGTTTCCCTTGTGGTTTATTACTTCAAATTTAATCATATTAAATTAAACAGATTTACAAATTTATTTAATGATGTGAAGTGAAATAATTATATTGATTTTCTTATTCCAGGAGTTAAGTATCTACATCATAATTAGTTTATGAAACATTTAAAACTTCTTTTTATTGATGAAGTATATTTTTTTGTCGTCATAGAAACTGTGAGGTTGTCTGCAGAGTTGGAGGTTTACAGCAACTATGCAGGCTGCTGCTTAAGGTGAGTTGATTTGAAATCTTCTTATTTTTATTGTGTGTTTTTGTGTATTACTTTACATAGATTTTGTTTTGCCATTATTTAAGAGGGAAAGTATACGTTTGGTAATTACTCTTAAAATTATTGGCAATAAAAAACCTACTTGGTTAGAAGTACAGCAGGTTTCGATAGTACAAAGCATTTTGAGAATCATTTCACTTTGAAGTAATGTGGTTATGTAAAAAGATTTAAGTTTTATCCCCCAAAATTTGAATCTGAGAGATTGTGTATTCCAATTACGGATTATTCTTCCTGCGTGGATATAACCACTCCGGATTTTCGGTGATATCTCAAAAACGTGACAACCTTTTGAAATGAAATTTTCACAGGTTAGTTTTATGGTATATCTACATTTATATATAGGATTAAAACAATCGAAGGGCTCCAAAAACCAAAGGTATACTTTTCCTTTAAGATGTGTTTTTGTTTCTTGAATGTTCTCATTATTGTTCTGATGTTGGTATTACAGACAGATGACGCTGAGCTTCAGGAGTTCATTCCATATATTCTAATGATGTCTTCGGGAAGTAATGCGTAAGTTTGCTTCAAATTTTAGTTCAAAATGTTTAACTCTCCTACACTCTGACCATTTAATATCATCTACTGTGGTTTTGAATACCAGCCTGCAATATGATATAATGTGGTGAATATAATAGTACACAGTCAACCCTCTTACTGTCTGACCATTCAATATCAGCTACTGTGGTTGTGAATGATAGATAAACTATGCCAGCCTGCAATATGATATCATGTGGTGAATGCATCTACACAGTACACAGTCAACCCTCTTACTGTCTGACCATTCAATATCAGCTACTGTGGTTGTGAATGATAGATAAACTATGCCAGCCTGCAATATGATATCATGTGGTGAATGCATCTACACAGTACACAGTCAACCCTCCTACTGTCGGACCATTTAAATATCATCTACTGTGGTTGTGAATGATAGATAAACTATGCCAGCCTGCAATATGATATCGTGTCGTGAATGCATCTACACAGTACACAGTCAACCCTCCTACTGTCTGACCGTTCAATATCATCCACTGTGGTTTTGAATGATAGATAAACTATGCCAGCCTGCAATATGAAATCATGTGGTGAATGCATCTACACAGTACACAGTCAACCCTCCTACTGTCTGACCATTCAATATCATCCACTGTGGTTTTGAATGATAGATAAACTATGCCAGCCTGCAATATGATATCATGTGGTGAATGCATCTACACAGTACACAGTCAACCCTCTTACTGTCTGACCATTCAATATCATCTACTGTGGTTTTGAATGATAAATAAAATATGCCAGCCTGCAATATGATATCATGTGGTGAATGCATCTACACAGTATACAGTCAACCCTCCTACTGTCTGACCATTAATATCATCTACTGTGGTTTTGAATGATAGATAAACTATGCCAGCCTGCAATATGAAATCATGTGGTGAATGCATCTTCACAGTACACAGTCAACCCTCCTACTGTCGGACCATTTAAATATCATCTACTGTGGTTGTGAATGATAGATAAACTATGCCAGCCTGCAATATGATATCGTGTCGTGAATGCATGTACACAGTACACAGTCAACCCTCCTACTGTCTGACCATTCAATATCATCTACTGTGGTTTTGAATGATAGATAAACTATGCTAGTCAGCAATGTGATTAATGTACAGACAGTTCTGTGCATAGTTGTACCAACATACACAACATGTGCAGATAAATGGTTTCAAATGGTCGGTCAACTTGCTGGAAAATGTAACCAAGTGAGTAAGAGAGTTAATTTTACTTTAATATCGAGTTTGTTTAACAGCTTGTAATTTCCTTCTTTTTCCCCCTCATCAGAAGCAAGAAAAGTATTCAAGATTATGGTGGTATCCAAGCCTTGTGTAGACTTCTAGATCAGCCAGTGACGATCAACATCATCAACCAAGTCAGTTCAGCTCTAGCATCACTAGTTGCTGATAGTAATCAGTAAGTAGTATTTAGTAATACTGTGTAGTGACAACTTATCTTAGCATCACTTGTTGCTGATTGTTAGAATTTAATTTTTAAACAGTCCAGCAACATTAAAGGCACTGAACACGTTTGGTAATTGTCAAAGACCAGTATTCTCACTTGGTGTATCCCAACATATGCATTAAATAACAAGCCTGTGAAAATTTGGTCATTGAAGTTGCAAGAAAATGATGAAAGAAAAAACACCCTTGTTGTACAAATTTGTGTGCTTTCAGATAGGAATAAAAGGCTTCGTGTAAGAAGTCTTTTATTATTTTAGTGAGAAATTACCTCTTTCTCAAAAACTACGTTACTTCAGAGGGAGTTGTTTCTCACAATGTTTTATACTATCAACAGCTCTCCATTGCTCGTTACCAAGTCAGTTTTTATGCTAATATATATTTTGAGTAATTACCAAACGTGTACAGTGCCTTTAAGTTTGAATACCTTTATTTATACATTATTGAACCATAGTATTAACAATCACATATGTTTTGACCGTTGACAGGAACCAAGAAGTAGCAAGCAAGGCAGGTGGATTGAAATCACTTTGCAAGCTGCTGGGTCTTGTTAACAATAAAGACTGTCTGATGAACATGTTGAGGGCGCTGTTCAAGATGGCCGCTCATCTAGGGTAAGAATGAACATTCTACTACTGTCCTACTACTGTACTGTACATTGTTTGATTATGACTTGCCAAAAGAAATGTTTTTGAACCTTGGAAATATTTGTATTAATTTTTTTCATTTATTTAACTAATTACTTCTGGTTGTGAAGCCAAGGACTCTCAGAAAAGCGAACTTAATCACTTTACTAGCCAAGAACCCAATGGAGAGAAGACAAAGAATGAAAATTCAGTTTTAGATGTGGGAGGAAAACCCTAGAGAAATACTCCAGGGAAAACCCGTGTATTCGGGTAGGGACTGAAAACACAATCCACATAGGCCCTTTTCGAATCTACGGCTTTGGCTTTGGATTCGGCTTCAGGCTCCGTTCTCTCGTCTGAATCCCTGAACGCATAGCACGCGTATAGTCAAAACAACTGAGGGGCCTAGCTAGGCTGAGCCGAAGCCGTGGATTCGAAAAGGGCCATAGTCCCCCTGTGGGATTCAAATCGGGGTCCTAGAGGTGGAAGGCGAGGAAAGATGCCACTACGCCACTACACCAACCCAACCGCCCAATATGCGTAAATATATTGAAGGTCTTAAGACTGTTGTTACTGTTTTTGATTTCAGGAATAGAGATCTGATTCGTGAGGAGGGTGGACTTACTGTGATGTGTGACTATTTATGGGAGACTAGAGATAGTCCACTTGTTCACATCATTGCTCAAGCATTATCAGTGTTGTGTAGTAATAATATGGAGAATCTACAAGTCATGGCTGAACAGCAGATGGTAGATTGTGTAGAGAGGTATGTAGTTATTTCATCCTCACAGTTAAAGGGTCTGTATACGTTTGGTAATCACTCTTAAAATTTATGGCAATAAAAATCTATTTGGTTAGAAGTACAGCTGCTTTCGAAAGTATAAAGCATTTTGAGAATCATTTCACTTCGAAGTAATGAAAAAGATATGAGTTTTTATCCCCCCAAATTTGAAATTTTTGAGAAACGTTATTGTCAGTTACGTTTCTCAGATGGTGTATTCCAATTACGGATTATTCTTCATGCATGGACATTACCGCTCTAGATTTTCGGCGATATCTCAAAAAAGCTACCGCCTTTTGAAATGAATTTTAACAGGTTAGTTTTATTGTATATTTACATTTATAGATTGGATTAAAACAATTGAACGTTTCCAAAAACCAAAGGTATACTTTCCCTTTAAGTCTTGAAAATAATAAGATTCCTGGAAAAGTCTTTTCAAATGTATGAAGTAAATTTTGTTTTTTATTTATCTGCAGTCAGTTGATGTGTATGAGTCATTCGCAAAGCACACACCAGTTGCTAAATACACTCCATATCCGTCTTATTGACTACACAAAAAAACACATGACCACCGATGTCCAAGCAGATTTCAGCTACTTCAGTAACCAATCAAATCAATTACTCGGAGGCAATGATCAGTCAGCTGTTGGAATGGACCAATCAACAGTCGGTCAGCAGTTTCAGACAAAGGTCATAGATATTCATGAGATTGAAGAGGGGGAGGAGCCTGTTGAATTGATTGATAATGATTTGTCGGACATGCCTCCGTTGGAATATGTATCAGAAAGTGCTCTGCCGAGGTGAGAACAACAACTTTGTTCTGTAGAGTTTATGATTTATTGAGATTCTTTAAAAATTGTAATGATTTAAAAACAGAACAAAAATGTTTTGATTTATAAATGGATGTTTTGATTCAGGATTTTTGAATTGTTCTTGTTTACTTTTAGACCTGTGAAAGTTCATAGTTTGAAATAAGATTAGTTTTGTAAGAGTACTATTGATACTATGTTACAAATACAGAGCTTAAAAATTATTGATGTTTTGGAAGTTGGCACTAGATAAGAACTGTTTAATATTATAATTAGACACCATTGCTGTTGATGACTTTTGTCTAAAAATGTTTATCTGAATCCTCCAGGCTCCATCCTAAGGTGCTGTGGTCACAACGTCCCAACTCAGTCGTCCTTAGTGTACAGCTCAGAGGAGTCCAGACTTATGACATTAAACTGACTTCAACAAGCATTAGTTTCAGGTAATAAAATACTCACAATGTTTCAAACCGGAGGTCGTTGGTTCAAATCCCGCTCTCGTAAATTTTTCTTTAATCAAACCCTAATTATTTAAAAATTTACCCAGACAGTTTCCTTTGTGGTTTATAACTTGATATTTGAGATAAAAAAGTTGCATCCCCTTAAGGTTATCCCCTGGCTGCCGCTTCCTAGGTTGTATCGTAAACTTGGATGTGATCCCTGGCTACATGGAGCTAATGGTTGTATGGCTTCTGACTGGCACCCCTGAACAAAGATATTGACAAAATAGGGAGACCGCCAACGTAGGGCTAGATAGCTCAGTTGGTAGAGCGCTAGCATGTTAATCCGGACGTCATTGGTTCAAATCCCACTTTAGTCAATTTTTCTTAGTTCAACCCCAAATTAATGTTTCAAACAGCTATGTTTCAGGTAATAAAATACTCACAATAAGTTTTCTAACAGTTAGTGCTGCAAACAAGATGTAAATTCAATAATTAACTTCTCTCCATCAGGGAGAACAGAATTTATGTTCTTTTATTGATGGATAATTTTCTTATATTCAATACAAAAACCTAACAGCTTCATTTTATGTTGTCTATTTTAGTACTCTTTTAGATGCCACTAACTACGTGTTTAAGTTGAATCTTTATGGTCGTGTGAGGGCGCCAGACCATACAGCTGTCCCTTCAGGCAGTGAAGTGTTAATCACATTGTACAAAGAGAGTGTTGGGACCAAATGGTCTAGATTATCTGCCAACAAGAGCAAGGTGAGATGAGAGAAGAGTCTCTTTTTGAGATTTTTTCAATTTTTTTATGTACTGGTTTAAAGGTATCATACACGTTTGGTAATGACTCAAAACAAATATTAGCATAAAAACTGACTTGGTAACAAGCAACAGAGAGCTGTTGATAGTATAAAACATTGTAGGAAACGACTCCCTCTGAAGTAACATAGTTTTTGAGAAAGAGGTAGTTTCTCACTAAAATAATAAAAACTTCTTGCAAGAAGTTTTTATTCCTATCTGAAAGCACACAAATTTGTACAACAAGGGTGTTTTTTCTTTCATCATTTTCTTGCAACTTCGATGACCAAATGAGCCCAAATTTTCACAGGCTTGTTATTTTATGCATATTGTGGGACACACCAAGTGAGAACACTGGTCTTTGACAATTTCCAAACGTGTTCAGTGCCTTTAAAGGGAGTGTATACGTTTGGTAATTGGAAACCACTGTTTGTTTCAATCCTATATAGTTGTAGATATATACCATAAAACTAACCTGTGAAAATTTCATTTCAAAAGGTGGTAGCGTTTTTGAGATATTGCCGAAAATCTGGAGCGGTTATGTCCACGCAAGAAAAATAATCTGCAATTTGAATACACAATCTGAGAAACGATTCTGACAGAAACGCTTTTCAGATTCAATATTTTTTTGGGATATGAACCAATTTTTGTTCATAACCCCATTACTTCAAAGTGAAATGTTTCTCAAAATGCTTTATACTATCAGAAGCTGCTGTACTTCTTACCAAGTAAGTTTTTATTGCCATTCATTTTCAGAGTAATTACCAAACGTATACAGACCCTTTAAACTTGAATTTCCCAGATCTCTCTATACGCGTCAGGCATGTAATTTTTCAGCTGATTGGCTGATTTCATCTCTATGAAGAAAACGGTGCTGTATAAGACTAAAAAGGACTGTACAAAGTTTTCTGTTCTTGGCCATTTCCTCTGTTCTTGAATGTCTGATACAACTGTATTTCTTCATGATACAGTTCAACTATTAGCAGTGTTGTAGTCGAGTCACCTGTGTCGAGTCCGATTCCGAGTCTCAAGTCACTTGGGTCGAGTCCGAGTCCGAGTCACTTGGTCCGAGTCCGAGTCCGAGTCACGAGTCACGAGTCACTTGGTCCGAGTCCGAGTCACGAGTCACTTGTTTAAATATTGGTTGCAAACCAAATGTCGTAAAAATAAGATTTTGAAATGAAAAAAATAGAACACATTTAATTTGAACAAAGTTCTGTTAAAGTTTTTGTATAAGTTGGTATAATCATGGAGGTAGAACTACCTCCATGGTATAACCAAAAGAAACAATACGGGGCGGAACGGCAGATGCCATGATTTAAAAAATGTTGTACTACTTTTTACTAGTGACGTGACCAAACTTGACGTCGTGTGTGTGTGTCTGTGACGTGTGTTGACCATGTGTAGAAACTGGTGCAAACAACACACAGCCATCACAGTGCAATATGCAGGCTGTGTTTTACAGGTACCAGACATGCCATTTCCCTGGTAATATGCATCAAGCACAAGCAGTGGCTATGGTGTTAACGTTGACAGAATACCAGCATTAATATTGGTGTCGTGCATCCCAGTGTTATTATGCGTATTGAACATACGAATCGAACATACACGCACTGTACGTACATGGCCATCTACACAATAATCACGAACACTATTACTTGCAACACCATACGTCAGTGTACTTATTTCTTGTGCTAGACGTTAATATTCCTCCATGTGCACTCCGGGAATGACAATCGGATCATGGGAATTGTTTTAATATTTAAAAAAGGTATTGTTTGTGAAAATACGTGACTCGAGTCACGAGTCCTCGGGGACAAGTCCGAGTCATGATAGTCGAGTCCGAGTCCGAGTCTTTTGCAGACGTGACTCGAGTCAAGTCCGAGTCACCGAAATTGTGACTCGAGACGGACTCGAGTCCGAGTCCTGGACTCGAGTCATACAACACTGACTATTAGTAACCTGCGTCTATAACAGCCAGAAGTTGAATTTGGATTTGTTTTATTTTTCTAGTTGTCTTATGTTGGTGTGGATTTTGAGCGTTGGAATGAGGAATCGGATTCAGAAGATGAGGTTGAAGCTCGTTATGGAATCAAGAAGAAGAGTTCACATTGTAAGTATCTTATATCATACCCACACACACAGATCCTTGTCATTTGATTGGTGAAACACACGTCACATGTCATCCATTATTTTGTCATGTATTTTCTGCCGCGACGCTCTTAAATTTATTCTTGGACAGGCACCTGTCCAATATTAGATGCTTCTGAGCATCATTTTCAAAATAATTGTTCCCCGCCCGTTTGTCTATAAGAGACAATGTTGTGTGACGGCAGACAAGATTTGTGTCTACATGGAGTCGTCCACGATTGTTAAGAAGGAGTTTTTAGAATATTTTAGAGTTGGCCGAATTTCCATGTTTATTTTGTGTTTATTGTGAAAAAATTTCAAATGACAAGGATCTGCTGCAAAAATATAGGATTCGAACTGCCTCTAGCTACCGGGCAATCTCGGTGGTCTAGTTGGTAAGACATCTGCTCTAGATTGGCAAAGGTCGTGGGTTCAAATCCCACCCCGAGTAATATGCGAGTAATAATTTTTTCACAGGACTCGGGAAAGTACTGAGTATACAGTGCTTTACACACATCGGTGTACGAGTAAAACCAAATATAATATCTATGTGTGAGTTATATGAAACAAATATTGAATGCATTTCGAATGCATATTCAACGCAATGTCACAGAATATAATCACTTGGTGGAATCTTGCTTTTCCATTTCACTTGGCTTTGCCATGTGAAATGGAATAATCCAGATTTCATCTTATGATTACATTCTGCCACAAATACACTCACATGCATCCAACATTTGTAATATTATGTTTTAAGAAGTTTACTATCTTAGAGGTCTTTCAGAATTATTAATGCTTTTAAATTTGGAAAAACTGTTTTCTTTTCTTTTTTCTTTTTTCAACTATTTTCAATTATTTTCTTGGACCCAAATCCCATGTAACAAACAAAAATTCAAACATTGATAATGCTCAATTGCCCCTCGTAACGTTATGTTCAGAAAATGTAATCTACAACTTATAAACTGTAGTATTTAATCTAAATTGTAAACTATGCTTTCTTTTGAGATCTTGATTTATATTTTAACACTTAATTTTACTCCTCTCTCCGTTTACTTTTCAGCCATAAAGCCAAAGATAAAGAAATCCTCAAGCAATAAAATCCCAATTGCTTCAGTTCCGGAGCTGGATACATCAGAAAGTTCCGATTCTGAGTTTGAACTTCTGGATAGCTCTGAGGAAGGAGCTGAGTTCGGTTACGCTAGTGATGAGAATAATGACCCTCATAGTTACATTCAATCATCATCACAATAAGGTGAATAGGCTGGTTCAAGTAGACTTCAATACCGTCAACTTTTATATTATTCTTTGGGGTCTTGTCAAAATTAATCCAGGACAGGTAGTCGGATAACAATTCTCCGATGTCTCGGGCTGTATTTTTATCAGAGACATGGTTTTATTTGCTGAAAGGCACACAGTTCTGCGATGCACTAAAGACATGCCCCATGCCAATGCACCCCGCTGAGCGCTCTGTGGTTTGACTGGCTGACTAAATGTAGTATAAACAAACTTGCGGTCTTGGAGAGATCTGGAAG
This sequence comes from Plazaster borealis, assembly GCA_021014325.1. Classification (NCBI taxonomy): domain Eukaryota; kingdom Metazoa; phylum Echinodermata; class Asteroidea; order Forcipulatida; family Labidiasteridae; genus Plazaster; species Plazaster borealis. Next base: position 27,881,714 of record CM037460.1, read on the forward strand.
GTTTGGAGGTCATTGTATTTAACTAAACGATGTGTAGTGTGGTTTTTTAGTGAGACCTGTACAGACCCCCTTCTTGTTTTCCAGTAGATAGTTATCTAAGTCTCTGCGGTTTGTAATCAAATGTAACCCCAGGCACTATGAACTTCTTCCATGTTTTCTCCGACACCCAATTTCAAACAAGGTGAATTAACGGTGGGTTAAAAAAACCTTGTCTTGGAGGGTACTTATCCTCTGGTTGTCCTGGACTAATTTCCCTTACCAGTCATAGTACAACCGTAGTAACAAACCTGAGGGATTGGAGCATAAAGAATAGAGTCACAAATACAGTAGGGTTGAAATTAAAACTTTATTGTTGCATACCTTTTCTTTTGGACAAGCTGCTGAGGTTTTATGCAGTGTTAAAATTATCTCTTAAAGTTTAGTTTATCAAGTTATAAAC
>CM037461.1:0-85000 GCA_021014325.1 Plazaster borealis
AGTAGCCAAGTAGACCCCAGTAGACCCAGTAGACTCCCAGTAGACCCAGTAGACCCAGTACTATCCCAGTAGACCCCCAGTAGACCCAGTAGACCCAGTAGACCCCAGTAGACCCAGTAGACCAAGTAGACTCCAAGCAGACCCAGTACACCCAGTACACCCCCAGTAGACAGAGTAGACCCCAGTAGACCCAGTAGACCCCAGTAGATACAGTAGACCCAATAGACCCCGAATTTCATTACATTTCCATTACAATTACATTACAATTACTTTACAATTATATTACAATTACATTATAACTGTAATGGAATTGTAATGGAATTGTAATGCACTTGTAATGCACTTGTAGTGCACTTGTAATGGACTTTTAGTGGACTTGTAATGGACTTGTAACGGACTTGTAATGCACTTGTAATGTAATTGTAATGTAATTGTAATAGAATTTAATAGAATTGTAATGGAATTGCAGTGGAATTGTAATGCACTTGTAATGCACTTGTAATGGACTTGTTATGGCCTTGTAATAGATTTTTAATGGAATTGTAACGTAACTTGTAATGCACTTGTAATGGTATTGTAATGGAATTGTCATGGAATTGTAATGGAATTGTAATGGACTTGTGATGGACTTGTAATGGAATTGTAATTTAATTGTTATGGACTTGTAATGGACTTGTAACGGACTTGTAATGTATTTTTAATGTAATTGTAATGAAATTGTAATGGACTTGTAATGGAATTGTAATGGACTTGTAATGGACTTGTAACGGAACTTTAACGGACTTGTAATGGACTTGTAATGGACTTGTAATGTAATCGTAATGGAATGTTTATGGAATTTTAATGGAATTGTAAAAGAATTGTAATGGAATTGTTATGAAATTGTACTGGAATTGTAATGGAATTGTAATGGTATTGTTATTGAGTTGTTATGTAATTTCAATGTTATTGTAACGGGCTGGTAATGGAATTGAAGTGTAATTATATTGTTAATGTACTACAATTGTAATAGACTTGTAACGGACTTTAAATGGAATTGTTTTAGACTTGTAATGGACTTGTAATGGGATTGTAATGTAATTGTAATGGACATGTAATGAAATTGTAATTCTAATGGAATTCCAATGGAATTGTAATGTAATTGTAATGGACTTTTAATGGACTTGAAATGGACTTAAATTGACTTGTAAAGGACTTGTAACGGACTTGTAATGGACTTGTAATGGACTTGTTATTGACCAGTAATGGAATTGTAATATAATTGTAATGGACTTGTTAGGATTTGTAATGGACTTGTATTGTAATTATCATGTAATTGTAATGGACTTGTAATGGACTTGTATTGGACTTGTAATGGACTTGTAACGGACTTGTAACGGACTTGTAATGGACTTGTAATGCACTTGTAATGTAATTGTAATGTAATTGTAATGGACTTGTAATGGAATTGTAATGGAATTGTATAGGAATTGAAATGTAATTGCAACGGATTTATAATGGACTTGTTGTGGACTTGTAATGGACTTGTAATGGACTTGTAATGTAATTGTAATGTAATTGTAATGGAATTGTAATGGAATTGTAGTAGAATTTAATAGAATTGTAATGAACTTGTAATGAACTTGTAATGGACTTGTAATGGACTTGTAACGGAACTTTAACGGACTTGTAATGGACTTGTAATGGACTTGTAATGGACTTGTAATGAAATTGTAATGGAATTGTAATGGAATTTAATAGAATTGTAATGGAATTGTAGTGGAATTGTAATGCACTTGTAATGCACTTGTTATGGCCTTGTAATGGATTTTTAATGGAATTGTAATGGACTTGTGATGGACTTGTAATTGAATTGTAATTTAATTGTTATGGACTTGTAATGGACTTGTAATGGAGTTGTAATGTATTTTTAATGTAATTGTAATGAACTTGTAATGGACTTGTAATGGACTTGTAATGGACTTGTAATGGACTTGTAATGGACTTGTTATGTAATTGTAATGGACTTGTAATGAAATTGTAATGGAATTGTTATGAAATTGTAATGGAATTGTTATTGAATTGTAATGTAATTTCAAATTAATGAGTCATTGGCTTCAACACAAAACCATCAAGGCGTTGATTCTCACATGAGCACGCGTACTGGTAGCTCGGGCGGGTAGCTCGGGCCGGTAGCGCGGCGCAAATAAAATAAAAATTAAAACAATACAAATTATTTTAAAAAGAGTCCAACGCCTTGATCAAGGGTAAGAACAACCCGACCCGTTGGCAGTACGTTACAATACTGTGTGCACTCTCCGCAGCGCGCGATTGCTGTGCGAATATACAACGCATAATCTGGGGCGCTAGTACGACCGCAGATGTCCAAAGAGAAGAAAAAAAACCGAGTACAACAGCGCCCCAGTTACTGTGTCTAGACATTTCATGCTGTATGGTGGAGCTGACAATCACGTCACTTCGGAGGACAAATCATAACAAAGATATGGAAAGCTTTCGTCACTGCACGTTTCAATGAAATCCTTGTATCCAATGAAATCATTGGGTCAGTAAAACCATGATACCTGTCCATCCTTGCGGATGGTTCGGACAGCTAGGGACCAGTCTAGAGAAGGTCTTGCAACGCTACCCGGGCTGCAATTTTTATTATGCAGTCCGAAATTGCCACACACCCAAATTTCAGCCAATCACACGTTATATATTAGGAAGTGACGTTGAATACGTCATACAAAGGTCATACATAAATGTATACCGTAGTTGCATACCATTACCTCAGCCTCTCCCAGTAGTAGCAAGGTCACCGAACTTTGCGGTCACCGAACTTTTCAATCATAGATCATAGTGGGAAATGTGAGCCACAAGAATCCTGTCTGTTTCTTCATTAAACAGGGCATTTTATGTGCATAAAAAAAGTTGCGCACGTCCGGCCTAAAACAAACACTGAGTTAGGCAGTGATCCTTCCATATTAATAATTAAAAAAAAATTCCTCCTCACCGTTGTTTGTGCTCTATGGTTATACCATAGAGTAAGGTATTCTCTGTCCTTACTCTATGGTTATACATGTACCAACTGCCAAAAAGTCTGTATGGTTGCCCTGTATGGTTGTATTGCTATGGTTGTAATTATTATGTCCAACCACGTCCTTTTCATCATCCAAAAAAATAAAATAATAATAACAAATTAAAAAGCCCCTTTCCCATGCATGCGGCATTGCACTAGAACATTTCTTTTACCCAAATCGTACCAAAATGTACTAAATTACATTAATATCATTCAGTCAATTTTAAAAAGAGACTAATGACACGTGATTAGAAGTTATAAACGTCTTGAGTGGAATGCTGATGGGGAAAATAGAAGGGAAGAGAGGCCGGGAAGTGAAGGCACAAACAGTGGTCAGCATATAGGGCAATTCAAGTCTGACCAACAGGGATGGATGGAATTGTGCTAACTAGCATTTTTGATTCAATGTTTATGTAGCGGCGAAAAATAGTACAATAGAAGGAAGGCCTGGTTCTAAGTGATTGGTCGCGATTTACATACATGTAAATAAATGTTAGAAAATGACTGGAACAACGGAAACAAAGGTAATTTCTTCCGAAATTTTTTTTGTGTCACTGACTGTTCTATACATTTAGGTACTGCTACTACTGCTAGCGCTAGGCTAGGGCGCAAAGCGCTATAGGCTAGGGCCCTTGGCCATGTTGGCCGAATCCCTAAACAAAAACGAATCTTTCATAAGTGGTTGCAATGTAACGTAGGCCTATGCTATGAATCCCCACAAAACATCTCGAAAATTGTAACATTAACAACCAAGTAAAGTTGAAAGTGTACGGTGACCGAGTACAAATGAATTAACTGTGGAGGGGCAAGCTGACCATGCTGATGACAGCAGCAGTGTTTACTGTAAAAAGATTCAGTAGCAGTGCGTTAGTGTTACTGTTAGTGTTAGTTGTTATGCACACTGTTAGAGACTAGACTCCACCGTTTTATACTGAGTTACATAGTCCCCTAACGTTATGTATAATGTAATGTATAACGTTATGCCTGTAGTGACAGGCATGTAACGATGAGAAAGTTGTTAAGAAATCAAAAGTTTTCAACTATCTCTTTTTTAGGATCATTGGCTGCTTCGTTGAAACACGTATTTAACTTCAAGTGTTCCATTTTGCACAAAACAGCGTGTGTGGAGCGTGTCTATCCATTCAAACCGAGGACTTTAACAATAGGGATCCGGGTGTTTGACAGAGCGAGGACGTCCTCGCTTCGTTTTCGTGTACAAACCCAATGGGGACGTCGCTAAAAAAAACTATGTCCAAACAATGGGAGAACAAAGAGAAGTCCTCGGTAAGCGGGATTTACAACGTGCCATCCCAGCGGCAAACCTAATCATGAATATGCAATTCGAGTGTGATTGGTTGAAATTTGGACGTGTGGCAATTTCGGACTGCATAAAAAAAAATTGCACCCGGGCTGCTACTGTGGCGCTCAGTAGAAGGCTTTTTCAAACACTATGTCAACCTCTACGTAAGACCCATTGCATAACGCGCAGCGTACTCACGTGCGCCTATCCTGGGTGTCATTTTGGGTGTCAAAATCGTATACAAACATGCACAAAAGAGAGTTTTGACACCCAAAATGACGCGCATTGTTCGGAGGCGCGCTCCGGGTCTATAGAAATCAATGGATCCCCCTTGCATAACGCGAAACGCTACAGATACGCTGAGGTCACGCGCACGTTTTTACGCACAGAGAACAGCTATCGTCCAATGATCTGCCTCCTTTTTGAGAGCGTGACGTCATATGCAATGGGTCTATACCCCTGGGTGAAAACGGATGAAACGACCCATCGTCATTCCCCTGTCCCCTCGTATAATTACTAGACACTCAATTAATTTTACAACAGTTGCCCCATGTTGAATGTGCACCGTGGTGCATTATTGTTTTATTAAGAACTGTGAAATCAGTTGATTATCCAACTTACTTGGTGCACATTGGGGGGGGGGGGGGGCGGGTAACACAGTAGAGCCAATCGTCAACAGGGGGCGCTGTAGACTACTCAACAACCAATACCAAAACTTCAACTGAACCAGCCCATAGAGTTTGTTAAATTCATGGTTTGTCCAATATTTCTACTGGAATGGTAAGTGAGAAGTTCTAATACGTCTGATTATCCTTAGCAAGAGAAAATCATTTTGTGCGATTTGTTAAAACTGTTGGTTTGAACAGCCATAATGTTTTGTTGGCCCTATCATCAATCATTATCAATCATTTTTATCAATCATGATCGTCCGACCATCATATGGAGATGGTCCGACTGTTACCGTGGGTCTCCTAATACCGTGGTAGCAGAAAATTCACTTTTTTCGTTGTCAAAACGTCATCGATAGACGCCTTTCATACGCTAAATTGATAGCCAATAACCCTTTACTGATCTGTTAAAAACAAAAAAAAATGAAATGTTCCGGAAATGTTTTAAATTTAAAAAAAATTGAAAAAAATGCTAGCTGGACGAATTTTCGCTGACCATGTCTGTCAAAAGTGCCATTATATCATTATTTTTTTACCTTAAATGTTGTTCTGTGCATTGAAATATCAGTGCCCAGATCCTGTTCCACGGTGAAAAAAAAAGATTGACATCGAAAGTACGTATTTTCACCTCAAAAACGTAAACCAATGTCTGCCGGTAAGGATAGAAAACTAAAAAGGCTAAAAAATTCAGCACCTTTACAAAGGGCGCCCTCAATATGTAAGTTTAACACACAAAGTGAAAAACTCGCTCAAATTACAGACATGCTTGCACAAGTACAATACCTGAAGCAGGCGAATGCACGCAATTTCCAAACTTGCGCAGTTATGTTTTGACTTGCGCGGATTACTACTTTGCGCTTGAAATCTACGTCTTCGGATTGGTCCAAAATTGAGCGCAGGGGTGACTAAGGAAATTGTCGGTACTTGGTAATTAAAATGCCTAAAAGATAAAAAAAAATTCATCTGCTGGGAAGTTAAACATCGTAATTCCAGTATCAGGTAAATATTTGAATATTATCTTTGGATTTAGCTCCTTTAATGTAGAGATAGTTCATTAAAAAAAATTATTTCTGATTACCACGATATAGGAGGCTCACCTCCAGAATCACTCCAGGCGCATGCACACTTTTAGAGACTTCGTGGACGAATTTAATCAGACAAACGATGTATGATTTTTATGTCAAAGTGGAAAGTACTAATACTTCAACAATAACTGGACACGTTTTATAGGTTGCTGATTTTTGTTTATTCTAATCGAAAAACGTCCTAACCCCCACGGTAATAGGGTAACCCATCCTACATGTACATAACTGGCCCTCACTCAGACTATCGACTTTGTACCTACCTAGTACTGTAGTACTACAGGACTATAGTCTAACCCTAACCCTTTACAACTAGTGTATAGTCATCTAGCATGTGACTTGTAGTAGACCCAGTAGGTAACTGGGGCACTGTACTAATTTTTTTCAAAATTTTAACATTATCGTATCGGTCGTACTAGCGCCCCAGGAAAAACTTGTATTTTCTCAAAGCAAAACTCAATTTGTTGGCGATCACACTCTCGGCAGTATCCATGGCTGCCCTGCCTCAACCGTGATGACCACGCGGTTGACATGGTTGAGGCAGGGCACCTGTCAAATTTTAGACGGGTGTCCTGCCTCAACCAGTACGGGCGCACGCGCGAAAATGAAGGCTGTCCCTCATACCTTTGACTGTCCCTCAGCCTCGAGGCATGTTCATGCAATGCAAGTCTTAAAGGGTTACACCACAAATATCCTGCCTTTTGATTGGATTAATAGAGCGCGTCACATAGAAAGCATGCACATTTTCGTGTTAATGTGCTCTCCACAATTGCACTAGGCCTACTAATGACTAATACAATCTCGGCATAAAAATGTGGATTTCTATTGGAAAAATTATCTCACCTTCGGAAGGTGGGCGTAGGGCCAAGAAGCAGCTAGGGAGTCCAGCACATACTATTGGCACTATTTATGGGGCTAATTCGGTACATACTTTAGCTTAAAAACATGTAATTAAAAGTGCCATCGCATTTTAAATGGTATTAAACATTATTTTTGTGTGTGCATCATTGGTTTTTAGAAGAGTAAATTTGTTCCCATCTTCCAGACAAAATGTATTAACACTTTCAATTTTGTTCTGCCATTTTAATTAGCTTTTGATCTGCCTTTGACTTGGACTCACTTAGAGTTAGACCCTTCATGGTGACTTGTGGATGTTGATCATCTGCCCCTTGCACCATGAGAAGCATGCGTTGTTTATTTCGAGCGGACATTTTCACAATTTGTTACCTCGTGCGCTTGTCACGCTGTGTGCATCAAATTGGATTTATAATCAAATTTCAGAGTTCTAAATAAAACAATAATGCACCACGTTGCAGATCCAGCATCGGGCAATTACTGTAAAAGGGAGTGTCTATTATTAAACAGGAAGCAGGGGAATGACGATGAGTCGTTTCATGCACTTGAAATGTTGAATTGTTACACTCAACCATATGTAGTACCTTGATCGATTTCATTATTATCTGATTATTAAAACTATGTAGCCCGTGGGGGGGGGGGGAATTGCTTCAAAGTTTACAAGTTAAACACGAATGTATATTAAATTACAGTCTGGCAATCAAGCCACGTCAGTGTTTGGCACTCGCTGTCTGCAAGACCCATTTTTTTAATGCATCACGGTTTACTTTTTGTTTTCTTTTTTTTTGCATTTTTGTTGTTGTTGTTGTTCATGGTTTTTTTTATAGATATTTTAAAGATATCATGTGCAAATTTGATTTGTCCACGGAGGTTTTCTTAATTCCGCTTGACTATAACTTCTGAATACACATCAATGATATCTTCTCTTTTGTAATCTTTTTAATAATAGGCCTACCTATTGTTATTCCTGTGCAAGTCTTGTCCCATATCGACACTATAATCCCACAAATTGTGGTGATATTTTAAAAGCTTTCAATTTCATTCATATTTTAGACAATTGACCAATGTTGCCAACTTGCCTTTCGCTTTTGGTCGGACTTACTGGGAAAAAGGTCTGATGTCCAATGTCCAACCATAATTCATGCTCTGCTTCAGTTCCTTATAAATGTACCGTACATCAAGGGAAAGTGTCTTCAAATTTGATAATCACATTTTTGTAGAAAAAACAGCAAATAATGTTTTACATTGTATTTTATCAGTAGACAATAATAGGCAATTTCCCTGGGGGGGGGGGAGGGGGTGGTTCAATAGCTATTCCCTTGACTCTTTCAGATGAAGTTTTTCACTGGGGACTTGGTACATTGTCTGAACAGTTCATGGTGGAAAGTTCAACTAATCACTGAGTGTTAAGGTTGTAACAAATTTAAATTTGTTACCACTCCTGCTCTGCAGGTATAATCTGTCTTATTTTGAATGATGTTTTTCCTCTTTGGTAACAACTTTCCCATTTTTAACAAACAGATTTCAAGTGATGCAGTGCAGTAGGCAGCTTTATTGCAGTAGATGTGCCCACTCTGTACATCAAAATGAATAGAGAAAGTAACATCAGTCAATGTTCTTCAGCAGACAGCATGGATGGGACATCCAAGAGCTTTCAGCTGCAGACTGGCTCTGCCCGAAACAGTGACCACTTTAAATCAAAGAGTGCGGACATCTTTGGGTCATTGGAGGTTATGGAGCAGAAGTACGAGTCTGAAACAAAAGGTTTCAGTGTCGTTGACGATGATGAAGGTGGTGATAAGGAGGAAAGAAGATCCATTGAGAGAGGTTGCATCTTCAAAAAGCCTAAGAGATCTTTATATGACAGTCTCTCAGGGAAAACAAACCAAGACAGAGATCTTCCAGGACATTACAGCAGCCTCGTCCCCAAGTCTAACCTTCCAGTGACTGAAGCTAAGCAGCCAGTGAGATCAACATCACAATCTTCAACACAGGATACTAAAACCATCTTCCGTAAACCTGGCGGCCACCCAAAGAGCAAAGAGTCTAAAGAGGAAATGACTACATACACCAACAAATCTCCTGGTTGGAGCAGAGGACAAAGGCATGGAAGGCCTAGAGGTGGAAGATGTCAACCACCTTCGGACCACCTTGTGAATCCTCAAAAGTACACCAAGTACTCCCTGGAAGAGACTAACATGTGTGGAAACGAAGCTAATAGAAGTGTTGCATTAGGCTTTCTGAATGACTTAAAGAAGAGAAAGGAGAGTGAGTCTAAGTCATCCTCCGAGGTTTGTGAAGAGGGTAAACATGTCTTCCAGAAACCAGTTTCATCCAAAGAGCAGATGGAACAATCTCCTAAGAAAAAGGTTTATGGCAGTGTGTACAAAATGACAGACTATGAAGTCGGTATGAGTTCGTCTGTGCAGAAGCCGAAAAAGCTCAAGTTGATGGATTCACTGAAGCAGCAGACGGATGATCCAGTCTTGGTTCATCTCAGTGAAAACACAGAGACACATATTGTCCAATCAGAAGACAGCGTTACACAAGAGGAATCAATGAGCAACCAATCAGAGCAGGATAAAGAGTCAAGCTTTAAGAGTAGGAAATTTAAGCAGAGAAAGCGGTTCAGAGAAAGGACTGATGACGATTAATTACGAACTCTCAGTAACATTTTCAAGCGAGTTGGGTAATAAATTGAAACCATTCAACGTCAAAGGTTTATATATGTTTCAACACAACTGTGCATGGGACTAACTGTGTGTGTCTGTGTGTACAATACATTCCTTAGCACAGTTGTGGTGACCACATGCCGTTGAATGAAATTGATATTATTTCAAGTTACAGGCTGGAAAGCAATCTACATTCTACATATTCAGGATTCTCCCCAGGAATTGTCAAAACTACGGGGCATTCTGGACCAAAAATTGAGGCATGTGGAATTGAAACGAGGTCCTTGGAATGTTTTTTACTGGACGTTTTACAAATTATACCAATGTACAAAATTAAACGAGTCAACAAGATAGTTTGAATGATTGTATTGAATTAAACATTGTATTAATTCATAACAGGATTAACATTGTTGAAGACACACTGTGATGAGGTCAAAGGTCAGAATGATATACAATTTACAAATTACTTATCTTTGTAAAGATAAGTAATTTGTAAACTTTAAGTTATCCTGCAAATGGGTCTTTCCATAAATAAGGGGGCCAAAGCGTGACATGGTGTTATATTCTCAAAAGATAATGTACTTTCTATATTCTTTGCATGTTTAAGTGGTGGGGATAGCTCATACATTTAATGTATAAAGTTATAATCTAGGAAAGTGCACAGTAATACATGCTACATGTAGCAGGCAGGTGTTATATATGCTTTTTGCTAGATTCAGACAATTATGATGCATAATAATTGAGAGAAGACTTTTTAAGTCGTGGTGTAACAAAGACACCATTGTCTCTGTTACGTGTGAAACTGTCGGCTTTTACTTCTTGGCCTACGTTTGAAGGTTTTCCTTGAAAATAGCTGAATTACAGTATACCAATGATGTTTACATATTACCCTTTGAAATTTAAATTTTCAATGAAAACCTTCTAATTTATGGCAAAAAAAGTCACAAGTTCCCACTGTAACAGGAAACTGAGACACCGGTGTCTCCGTTACAGTGTGATGGATAGTTTTGGATCGTATATGAAAACCCAAAATCTGATTTGAGAAATTGAAGTTATACATTAAACGTATGAGCTATCCCCACCACTTAAACATGCAAAGAATATAAAAAGTAAATCTTTTGAGATATAACACCATGTCGCGCTTTGGCCCCCTTATTTATGGAAAGACCCAAATGCGAATGGAATACTGCAAAATATACATGGTGGCAAGTCTGCGTACCATGTGCAATGACGCTGGAGGCTGAGTTGCAAATGTCATGCAGACAAACTCAATTGTGGTTTAATTTTGGGCTTTTATATCGCGCCATTTCATTTACACCATCCCATTTACACCATCCCAGCGCTTTAGCAAACAGACAATAGCAAATGTTGCAAATAATACAATAAATGAACAAAAAGCAATTTACAGAAAGCAACTAAGGAAAAAGTAGGTCTTGGCTATAGCCAAATTAGAGGGACATGTAGATGGCGTATTGTGTGGCTGATGCAGACAAAAATAACTGCAATCTCAGACTTGAAATCAAGTCTACATGTAACATGCTCGTTGTTCTGTGACTGTACAGTGTACAAAAACACACGAGTTGTCAAATTTAAAAACAACTTAGGCCTACTTGTACACTTTGGTAATGTTGTAAAAGTGTTAATACTGGCCTTTCTTTTACTAAGTGAGTTTTAGGATCATTGCTCTACACATCTGTAACATAAAAGGGGACTATAGTCATGATCGTGGCTGTACCTGGAATGATGAACTCTCACACAATCACTGCACGAACACGCGTGCTGCCCATAGATCTGATGTTGCGAAAGCGTGTGCACATGCAGTAACTAGGCAAGTGTTCATACATGTAACTCCATGTACAGCCACTGGCCTGCCATAATCAAGACGATAGTCCCCTTTTAAGCATACCTTTTGCCTTGATCTTAGAACAAATCATACACATTAGGTGTGTGGTTTACTTGAATACTAATGGCTTTATAACTGTACCTTGTGATGGGGTTTGCCCACGGCTGTGTTTCTAGCAGTGGCTGCTGAATGCCCCTTAGTACGTAGTAAACCCTTACAAGGTGCTAAAAAAATACAAAAACCCGTCTTATTTCTCTTCATGTTGAAGCGCCTTGAGTACCTTATTGGTAGATCATGTTGATATTTGCGCTACATAAGACTCCGGTGTTGTTATATAGAAACTATGGACTCTGACAAACCATCCAACAGAAGACATTTATACATGTTACATTTTTCAATAGCTGCCCCGACTCAGAATTGGCGACTGCTCAACAAATATTCTGACACCCCCATGTTCTGATGAACCCTTATGATCTACATGCTAGGGTTAGGGATTAGGAACATACATTTGTAGGGGTGTCGGGAACATATGTATTAGGGTGTCAGAAGATAGGTGTGTAACCCTCAGAATTAGTTTTCAAATTCTCTGCGGTGACCTTTGTTTATAAAATGGTACTGTCAAAATGTATCCCTGGTGGTTTGAGTAAACATTGCATAAATATGGTTTAGGAGCAAGGTCATGTAGGTTGCATCTTTCATGAAAATAAATACCCCCTTGTGGGATTCTTTGCATAATATTACAGCATTGGAGTACAGTCCTACTTAACTAGGGTGTAATTTTGTTTTGTTTCAGGTTTACATCGTAGGGTGACTCGGGCATCAAATGAATGACTAGATTATCCAGTTTTTTGGCCAACATATTTTATGCTTATGAGCACTGTAGGCACTATAGGCCCTGCTTATTTTGCACAAATGCCTGTCAGGTTGAGGCTGCGTAAAGTTTGCTTCAATCATCATTTAGATTTGTTTCCACCTTGCTCAGTTCATCAGCCTGGGAAAACACTAGCATGACTAGTGTCAAAAATATTGTACACATTGAATCTCACAAATGGCAATTCTGTGACACACAAGTTTGCAAGTGCACAAATGTATCCCAGATGTACACACAAAACCTTACGCACTAAGAGGCAACATTTTTGCACAAATCTTCTCTCATGTGAGAATCAATGTTATAACAAAAGCAAGATACATGAGATTGAATGTTTGTGCATTGACACCAGGGTAATTTCCTGGTCTAATGTTAACAAATGTACCCTTGAAAAATCCTCTAAAGAGTTCATGTTACTCCCAGAACACAATGAAGGCAATGGGAGTTGGGGGGGGGGGGGGACACACACACAAGATGCCACATATCGAGCACCAAATGAAAACTTGAGGACAGGCCTTAAAAAAGGGGGAATACTTAATATATTATCCCTTGAATCATGTTAATTGGACATTTCTAGCAAAGTTTGACTTCTGGGCCCAATTTCATGGCACTGCTTACCACAGAATTCTGCGATATGGGCCATAGAATCAAGTGCTTTCAGGGCACAGTTAGTACAGAATTGTGTGGTTAGCAGTGCCATGAAATGGGCTCTGATCAATCATGCGCCAACTTCAGTTGAGCAGATATACATGTAGGTTACCAGCCCCCAAACTATGTACTCTACATAACAATTTGGTAGGCAGGATACTTCATGAAACAGTGGGTTGATTGTTTTGTGGACAAACAATTTAAAAGTACATGTAAAGCTACAAAAATTGCTAAAACATATTAAAATACAAAATTGCACAAGATACATTAATTGCATGACAGTGCAGCAATGCACCTGGGGATGCGTTGCAAAAGAAATAATATTTACCAACAACTGTGACGCGCTGTTCATTTGACTTGTGGACAAGTCTCTAAATACTTGTGGAAGTGAAAGCGTACCAGCTCTCAAGCGACTATCACAATACTGAGCACTGCTGTTCTGCTCTTGCAACTACATCATGAAATTGGCTCCTGCAAGACTTCTGCTCTTGCGACTACAACCTGAAATAGGGCAGTACTTGCGAAAGTTGCATGAGAGCAGTTAAGCTATCACCGTGACAAACATGTATTGACTTTTCCACAAGTCTATCTCATAATCAGATGGAAACACCGTGATGGGGGGGAGGTGGGTGATTCTCAAAGAGTTGTGAAATTATCACAATGACATTTGTGTTCCGTTAATGGGCGTTCCATCATGGACTGAAAGATCATGTCACAAATTATCTAATTCCATGGCGCTGCTTTGACTGAACTCTGCGCTTACAACACCCAAGAATTCTATAGGCATTAAACGAAGAGGTTGGCGGTATGCAGCATCTTGTACCATGAATATAGGTAAAGACTGATTCCAAACTGCTCTACATGTTTAACATAAAACCAATATTTTTGGCTCTAAAGAGAAAAACCTGGGCCTACAGTAACAGCTAAAGTCCACGCTAAACAAAAGCATATTTAACAAGCAAGGAATTGTTGTCAGCGCAGGTGTTTACGCTATGAAGAATTCCTTGCTAGCGCAGCTACTGCAGAAACTTGGCTTAACCTTTATGCACAAAATGGTGACTGTAAGTGCAGAAATTCCACAGTACATGTAAGCAAAGTCTTGAAATTGGGCAATCATTGTAAATAAATATAACTTAATGTTATGATTTCAACACAAATTACAAGGTGTCTGAGAGTTTGTCGCGTCAGTGTAACAGCATAGAAGAAACATTACAAAGTTGACGAAAATGTAAGTTGCATTTTTCAATAAAATTAATTTTACATGGTGATATTTTAATTATGGTAATGCACAAATTGGTGATGGAAGGAAAATGCATAAAAATCTAAAACTATGAACTACTTGATTCAATCTTAAAACAGGAAATGTGAAAATATAAGGTTGGTAAATATTTGTGTACAAGAAAAGAGATAAGTTTTGAAATCTCAGTGCTTATTCAATTCATATCTGAATGAATCTTCCAGAGAAATACAGTAAAGAATAGCATTTGAAGGCCCTAAAATCAATCTGCTTATTTTGATTGCCAGAAATAAAATAACCTCAATATGAACTTGCTCAAAACATTTGTAACTATTTGTTATTGTTTGCAATTTAACATAAGAACTGATTTTTATAACTTTTCACAGGTCAGTTGCATGGCATATTGATTAAAATCTAGAGGATGTGAAGTAAATTTAGGGATGAGAAATTTCACACTTTTGTCAGTTATGAATACAATGTTGGGAAAAAAATGAATACAAAATTCAGCTTAAAAAACTGCACCACTCGATTTTTGGGATGTAAGGTACTGGCGTGATACTTCATAGAGCTGCTTACGCACGGAAAGTAGCTGAGCACAACAAAATTATGCTTACCTAAAAGGTTACCAGCCAAAACCATGTCACATGTACAAATTGTGTCGGTATCCTGCTCATTCCTGGTAAGCAGAAAAATGGTTAAGCAATATTTTCTGCTTTTAAAAGCACCTCTATGAAATTGGGCCCTGGTCAGTGGTCCAGTGTGAATTCTGAAACGAGTACTAACTTTGAATTAAAAGTTTAATTAGGACAAGAGAAATCACATTAATTTCACACAATACTTAATTTCTTGCTAATTTAGCTACACAATTGTGGGTATTGTAAGTCCCTCAGTGTGTTAAAAGCAATTATTAACCCTCCTACTCTTGCTATCATTTTCTAGCAAGTTGACCAACCATTTGAAAATTGATGTGTGTACTGTATAGATACATTCACCACGACATGCATATTGCAGGCTGGCACAGTTTATCTATCATTCTAATTGGATGATACTAAATGTTCAGACAGTAGGAGGGTTGACTGTGCAAGGTGTACTGTGCATTGCAGGGTGCATAGTGCGTCTATCATTCTAAAGCACAGTGGATAATAATGAATGGTCAAACAGTAGGAGGGTTGACTGTGTACTGTGTAGATGCATGCACCACATAATTATTGCAGGGTGCATAGTGCGTCTTTCATTCAAAACCACAGTGGATAATATTGAATGCTCAGACAGTAGGAGGGTTGACTGTGTAAGGTGTACTGTGTATTGCAGGGTGCATAGTGCGTCTATCATTCTAAAGCACAGTGGATAATATTGAATGGTCAGACAGTAGGAGGGTTGACTGTGTACAGTGTAGATGCATGCACCATACGATATCATTGCAGGGTGCATCCGAGTACATCTTTCATTCAAAACCACGAATGATTATATTGAATGGTCAGACAGTAGGAGGGTTGACTGTGTACAGTGTAGATGCATGTACCACATGATATCCTTGGCAGGGTTCATTCAAAACCATATAATGGATAATCTGAATGGTTAGGCAGGACAGCATTAACTGAATGTAGTGTGGTGGGATGCCTCATATTTGAATTAAATGGTGGTTGATTTTTGTGAAAACATGGTACAAAATATTGTATTTCATCACTGTTTAAGACTAAAAACTAAAATTAAATTAAAAACACACAAAAGAAATAGGGGCCTACAAATACAAATAAATCATATACAAATTATACACCCCTAACTACCCCTAAAAAAGTTAACAAGTCTCTAAAACAAAATTTCTTAGTTAAAGTTGTGAAAAACACTGATAAAAAGTTGTCAATACCAAATAAATATTTCAAATATAGAATGGTGTTTGTGATCATATAAAAACAACATTAAAATGAACAGCGGAAGTATAATGTACATGTTGTAGGCTACTTGCTACAATTTCAAATTATTGTTTTCACTTCAAAATTTAAATACTGTTTTCCTATATCAAGATGAACATTCCATGTACTGCATGTGGTTGTGGACAGTCAATGGCCCAACAACGTGTGTGGCAAAAATACATCCGGAAAAGTCACAACAATGGGAGCCTTTGGAGGACACTAGGTGGCAGCAGACTTACCAGGTAAACCTATTGTTCTTGGAAATACATGTAAGCGCATTGTCAGAACTACAAAAGCAATGGAAATTTACCAGGTATGTCTACTGCCACCTAGTGTTTCAAAGTCTCCCATTATACCGCTAATAACTATTGTTGAGTAACATTTTGCTGGTTGTAGCTGAAGTGATTGGTTAAAGCCTGATTCATACTTCATGCGAATACAAAGATAATTTGACGTCAAGTCTCTTTATCGCAGAAAATGAACTGTTCGTTGTGATTTTGAGATATCAAATTGGACTTAAATTGGAAATATTAAATGTGACAACAACTGAAACATTCAGCCATGATACCAACATGATGTCTCATTCTAATTGATTGATAAATACTTAAAATACAGGCCCCACTAAGGTTTTAGTTGAAAGGTATGAGCAGTCAATTGCAACAAACTTAAGCTCTGGTGTTTCTTTCTGATCAACATAGTGTCCCGGTCTTGACACTTGCGTCACTAAGCAAGACACTATTAAACCTATTGCTTCGTTCTTCAGATGGGATGTAAAGCCCTAGGTCCTGTGTGTTGTGTAATGTACGTAAAAGAACCCAGTACACTAATCATCAGGAGAAGGGGTTTGGCGTGGTGTTTCCTTGCATGGTTGGCAGCAGATTGGAAGCTAACATGATCGCACAAATTAGTCAGGTCACCCTAAACTGTATGCAGTTAAACATGTTGAAAAACCACAAAAGAACGAGAGGGTGAGCCAGTTGCTCTATGAGTGGTTGTAATATTGGTTGGCTACCATGCTAGAGCGTGTGCCTAGAATGGATTGGCAACAGACCAAATTAAATTATGCCATAAGTTTTCACATGTTATAATAGGCCCTTTTTGAAACCTACACCTTCTTCTGTGGGAATGAATAAATCCCAGGCTGGACTCCCGTCTTCACTTCACTGCTGTATTCAATGCAGGAGTCCAACCTGGGCTATGTGTGAATACAGCTGAACTTAAAATTCATTAGCCATTAAAAAATTATATTACTGTGACTTTTTCCTTAACCCAGGGACATAATTTGGGTAACAAACATGTAATAAGTTAAGGTGCATGTAAATAACACTTCTTCCACACAATTTTATAAGATTTACATGATTAAAGCTTTTGTGAGCCTTTATATTCATCTGGATTAAAATATACTTTCCATTTGTGATCCTTCTTGTCAAAGACTCAGCAGGAATGTTTTGCAGCAGTGTAAAATCTCGATTGCCTCATCATCCCCTGGTTTTGTTGAATAGACTTGCAGTGTACACAATCTACAACATCGTTAAAGAGATGGTAATCATTGAATAAAACTTACTTTCAATCTGAAGGTGCACTTATAATATTTATACCAGTACCAATCCTCCACAGAATTATCTCCAACTGAAGAAATATCAAAGTCAAGAAAATGCAATTTTAAAACCCTCAAAATCACTGTTGCTTATTATGACTGCACCAAACAAAGTTGACATTCATAAATACCCCAGACAGTAGTCCTATTTGTTGAAAGGTGGTCACATGACCAATGTTTCAAACCCTACTCATCCACATGGTGTTACTGCAGTACTTCTGAGATTGTATCTCCACCATGCAAAGTTTAAAATCCTACTGATGTAAATGGTGTTACTGCAAACCTTAGTAGATTGTATCTCCACCATGCAAAGTTTAAAATCCTACTCATGTAAATGGTGTTACTGCAAACCTTAGTAGATTGTATCTCCACCATGCAAAGTTTCATATCCTACTCATGTACATGGTGTTACTACAAACCTTCCTAGATTGTATCTCCACCATGCAAAGTTTAAAATCCTACTCATGTAAATGGTGTTACTGCAAACCTTAGTAGATTGTATCTCCACCATGCAAAGTTTCATATCCTACTCATGTACATGGTGTTACTACAAACCTTCCTAGATTGTATCTCCACCATGCAAAGTTTAAAATCCTACTCATGTACATGGTGTTACTGCAAACCTTAGTAGATCATGTCGTGTCATGGCCGAGCAGTCTAGTTCACCGGACCCAAGCTCTGGTGTTGTCAGCAGCAGAGTGTGAGTTCGATACCCGGTCATGACACTTGTGCCCTTGAGCAAGGCACTGAACCATAATTGCTTCGTAAAACAAT
The DNA here is from genome assembly GCA_021014325.1 of Plazaster borealis. NCBI lineage: Eukaryota > Metazoa > Echinodermata > Asteroidea > Forcipulatida > Labidiasteridae > Plazaster > Plazaster borealis. The sequence goes on from CM037461.1 coordinate 18,516, forward strand.
TAGAAGCTAGTGCATTCTGCTCTACCAGCCAGGCTCATAGTGGATGATACCCATGCCTACATGTACATCCTTACGGACTGTGAAGGGGGTAACCCTGTATTAAGCCCCAGGAGTAGGTGGCAACGTGCCCCTGGTGGCAGTTGATTTGGGTCGATAGCCCAAAATCGGTTAAGTGTAGCCCTCACCTTGAAGTGGCTGCCGGCCTTGTGATGTTAGGCGATCTCTCATTTTTAAAAATTAAATAAAAAAATAAATAAAAAATCTCCACCATGCGAAGTTTCAAATCCTACACATGTACATGGTGTTACTACAAACCTTACAAGATTGTATCTCCACCATTCAAAGTTTCAACTCCTACTTTATCCAACTTACCATTATAAAATCTGAATATGTTCTCCATACACAGTAAGTAGAATCATGACCCCATACCCAGTCAGCAGACCAGCATTCTGGATTGCAAATGTTTTCAGGGAATTTCGTAAATTGAAGTCTTTTTGATCTGTGGTAGCGTTGAGCTCTGGTAACTACATAATCAAAACAGAATCAGAACAGAGTTACAGAAGTTTAGAATTGCATAATACATGTATCAATTCTATAAAACTGATAAAGCACTAGCTCTAGTATCTGCCATTTTTTACGCTTTTGGCACATGAACATTATCAGTGGTGTAACAAGACATTTTTTTGGGGGGGGGTGGGGGGCTATTTAACGTATCAAAACGTTAATTTGCTTTTTCAATCTCATTTATTTATTAATTATTATTATTGGGGTGTTTTTTTTGGGGGGGGGGGCAAGGGCTCTGAGCAGGGGGTTCAAGGAAATTGAGATTTTAGGCAATTTCCAAATTGTCCACTATGGCTGTTACTAAGGTTGTTGCTAAGGGCAGCCTATGCTTCAACACAAGTAAACATTGTGATCCAGCAACAGCTGAAGCTGCTAATTCAGAAACAGCCTTAACCTTTGTGTCGGTGCAATGTTTTTACCAAATCGTTTTCACTACTGATGAGTATGGGATGTACCACCTGTATAAAAAGTGAACTTGTACTCTCTAGAATTAGCCCCCCCCCCAGTCCTGAATCAGCTCCACCCCCACCCCATCCCCCAGATTGATATGCCAGTGTTCACTATTGAAGTTTGCAAGCAGCAGGTCCTGTTGAAAGTTGGGTTCTCCCAGTTGTTTTCAATGAAAGGAAATCTTGAAGGCGGAGGGGAAGGGATTTTCACTCCAGGTATTGACGTACCATATCAACAAGAGAGATATATAGAAACATTCCACCGGCCAGAGCGAATATATAAGGCTCTGCAGACGTCAACTGTCCAACTAGAATGCCAATAACAAGCCCTGCATAACACGTCAGTGCTGATAAGAAGTTGAGCATCAAGGCCTGCTTCACTGTCATGCCTGACTTGATCAGAATTGCAAAGTCCCCTGTAGGAATTACAAGTATCAAGTTAGATATAATGGCCATACATGTACTTCATGAACTCATAACAGTCTTGTCAATGCTTCAACTCAAGTCCTCAAGCCCGAGTCAAAGTCCCCAGTCATTCAGGTTGAGTCCAAGTTTGACTCATGAGTCACAAAGGTTGAGTTCGAGCTTCAAGTTTGTGAAAAAGAAAACAAAATCTGACAGATTTCCGCTAAGGTTTAAAATGAAACGGTGAAATAAATGTGGGGCTGGTTTTTCTTATTGCTGTATTGCTTTAGAGTTCTAGTTCGGTGACCGTGCATTGTGCGTTGGCATTGTGTTGAGACCAAATTGCGTGTTCCCACTGCTACTGTGTGCGCTAGAATTAGCTTGTGGTTGAGCTGTGTGACCCGTTGTGTTTCTACGTTCAGCGGAAGAGATATAACGAGGTGGGTTTACTGTATAAGTGAACTTTATGTTATTGTAAGGCTCGGAGTTGTAGAGCGTGAATTGTGGAACCTTTATCGGAGGCTGAAGCATTGGAAGGTTGTGTGAGTTGTATGCCATTGAATACACGTTGGTGTAGAACGGCTGAGGTACGATTCAGTTGCGACCACTGTGGTGACCCGGAGGTTTATTAGAGTAGCGCTGACGAGTTCCTTAGAGAGGGTTATTGTAATCCGCATGAAGTTTCTATTGTGCAGACTGCCAGTCTGTGAGGGTTATTAGCATAATACAGTGTGAGGTTTACCTGTGTTTGGCAAGGCTAGTTCCTAGCGCTTGGCCAACTGAGGTTGTACTGAGGTTTATGCTGCTTGCTAAAATACTTGTTTGTATTTGGGTGAGGGTTATTCCCTTTTACCTGGCTGTGTAATTACTACTATTTTTAAGTGATTTATTGAACGTTTATGAGAAATAAAACCATTGCTACTGATATTGGAGACCTGGTATCCTTGTGAGGTTTATTGAGGTTTCCGGTGATTGCTCTGATTCTAACTATTAGGAATATCATTCTCAATCGGTGGTAAACTTCCACCAGACGAACTGCCCATAGACATAGCCGCCGTTCGTTATTGTCCCCCCTTTTGTTTGGGTAGCCGCTCACCCTTGCGTAAGGTTAATAAATATTATTGGGGTTGGATAATCACCCTGGGTTGTGTCTGGTCTTCATCGACCTAGTCGCTGGCTCGAGGGTGTCCCGCCACAGTACTTTGTAGACCCCAACTTGGATTTGGATTTAAAATTTACCCAAATTACTCCTGACTTGGATTGGGACTGAGACTCAATCCAAATGACTCTTGACTTAGATGTGGACAAGGACTTGACCCAAATGACTCTTGACTTGGGCTCGGACAAGGACTTGACCCAAATGACTCTTGACTGGGGCTCGGACTTGACACTGAGGACTGACATAGTAGACTCAGACTTGACATAAATGAGTCATATCTTGGACTTGAACTTGCACTTGGACATCGAGAACTTGGACTTGATCTCAAATGACTTGCGACTCTTGATTCAGACTTGACCCAAATGACAAGTGACTTGGACTCGACACTGAGGAGTTGATCTTAGACATGGTAGACTCAATAAAGAGGACCAAAATGCAGTATGCGTTATGTCAGCATGTTAGCTACAAACTGACAAAGGGGCATTATATTGTGGCAACTTCACTTTTATATCAATAAAGGTTAAGTATAAATGTGTAAGACTGCCAGACATACCTAATTCATGAGGAAATTCTTCACAAATCACTGCAATGGATGTAGAGATTCCCTGGAAGACTGAGGTAGAAAATGACACTCCTATCGCTAGTCCATCCACAAAGTTATGAAGACCATCGCCGAATATTATCATGTAAGCCACTGATGCTATGCGTGTTTTTCCTGACTTCGCTGGGAAGGGTAGATCTGAATTAGATTGTACGTCTTCGTTTTGAAGCTCAGGTGTTCCATTCTGTACCTTAGGATTGGAAAGAAAAGGTTGATATTTTATTTATCAAAAATGATGGGATTTGTTTATTTTCGCATGATTCTCAATACAACAACATGCTGGTCAATTCCATGCTAAGGATTCATCTAAATTTTATCTATTTATTGTTGATATTTTATATGGTTTACTCAACATTCCCTCATGTAGTACTTGCCCACAGCAGTATCAATTCACATTTAAATCCTCTGCATCGCCAGCCCTACTGTAACTGACCCTACAAAATCATTTTTTTACAACTAATTTTGTTATCACATATTTTCAATTAGTGTATAGGTAGAGTCTATCCTCATATCAACACAAACAAACAGGAAAATGTCACTTGTCAGAGACACTTGGTTCAGCTGTTTAAATACTTGACCCCAATGGGTTGGTTTACAAATCCCTGGGGTCATACTTAAACAAAAACAGCTAACCCCCCCCCCCCCACAGGTGAAATGAAATTGTTCACAAATTAAAATAAACAAACAATGTTAATGATTGTTAGGCCTACATGTATCTTTAGACTCTCCGGAGAGAACACCATTTCAAGAAGATGTAAAGAAATATTGGTGGTTAGTGCAAACAGCGCATTTTCCTTTTTACTGTTGGCTACAGCTACCCTTTACATGAGTACTGTAATTAGGTACCGGTATCATTAAGATTGCAGGGCATTAAAATAACATAATGTGCCACCATTCCTTGGTCCTCATGCAGCGCACACCAAGCCACACATCAAAATAGGGACTTCACAGTACACAGTCAAAACCTACGTTACTGTACTGTCTAACCATTCAAAATCCTTCACTGTGTGTGTGAACAATAGATGCAGATAAACTTTGCCAACCTGTAGACTAAAATGATACTGTGGTCAATGCATACGCAATACACTGTCTAAACATCCAGTATCATCCAATGGTTTGCAATGTTTAATACACACTGTACATTGTATGCCAGCCTGAACATGTACATGTATGTGATGTTGTGAATGCACACATAGTACACAGTCCACCCTTTGCCCTTTCAAAGTAGAAATTCCAAGCCTGCAAAGCTTGAGACTCCCGCTCAGAGCCCAAATGAGTTTGAGGAAAACAAAAATAAACTGCATTTGCACATGCATGTACATTGATTTGTTTGGTTTTTCGCAAAAAAAAAAAAAAAAAAAAAAAAACTCTTTTGTGCATAGTAACCTATAATTAAAAAGGCCATTTAGAAAAAGCATTAACTATGCGCATAAATAATGTGCATGGTTAAACTAAGACAATTTTAAGTGTAGGCCTGCGTCTTGCACTTCTTGCAAATGGTTTCTCTTTAAAAGTGCATGTATAAAGCCCCTCCCCCCAAGTCAAATTACTTCTTTGCTCCACCTTTCCTCCAAATGAAAATGTTCAGTCATGCCACTGGTCACTTCACATGTACTGTACATGTACATGTACCACCCCCATGCCAAGTGTAAATTATTATTAACAATATAATAACAGTCATCAAGATTTAAGTTGGGGCTTCAAAAAATGTGTTAGTTAGTTATCAGTTATATACTCCTTTAGGTTTGAAATCACACATTAGGCCTAAGTTTATTCATTATTAACTCTCTCAAGTCCAGCGCTTCGTATTTAGTTTTAAAACTGATTTTGTAAGATTCACAATGGGTTACACATGGGTTAATGTATTACCATCCCAAACCCTTTCAAACTCCAACAACATGCTTTGTTTGATTCTGTTGGACTGAGGACTGCACAAGTAAACTGATTATGCTTTACATAGCATCTGGCGTACCGCCATAATCAGAGGCCAACAGTTTGGGTGTTGAATTTTGTTAGAGTGAGGAAGGAATGAAGGAAGGTACAATATTTCATATGAACACACGGTGTATGAATATTTTGGTTTTTGTTAGAGTGAGGAAGGATCCTCAGAAATTACTCCAGGGAATTAGGGTTAAAAAGAAAATCAAAGATACATACAGTGAATCTAGAGTACAGTTGTCATGGATGTCAAGAAATTGGAATTCTTAATGTTAAAATTTCAAGAGAAAGCTAAACAGACTTCATGCTACTACAGAGGAGAGAGTAAAGAACAGTCAAATAAATACACACTTTTACCTGTGTGTTTTGTTGGTCATCATTCTGCGTTTTTATCATACGTTGGTACCCTTGTTGGACACCGTTTAACTGTAAAAACACCTCCTTTTACGGATGAAAATAAATATCATTCAAAAATACTAAAATAAATAAATAAAATAAATAAATACAACTTCTTGCAAAGTAAATTAAAAATAAAAACAATTCTTATCTTAAGGAAACTAACTCTAAGAAATGATAGTTATTAGTAATAAAAAAAATACTATCATTCAAATTATGCTCTTTTTACATTGTAGGGTCATCGTTTGGTTTTTGTCAACATAATGCTGATTTATCTACAAAATTATCAAGAAAGATACAATAAAAGTCACCTGTGAAAGGTTAAGCTAAATACAGTGTCTACTTGTTGAGAAAATAGAGAACAAATGTCAAATCCATCCACGTTTAGCCAGGTGACGGCGGGTACCGACCACATCTCTGGTCCAACTATTCAAAAAAAGACAGGACGCAAATTTGAATCTCCAAATCTCGCCTTGAGGTGAGTTTTGTAGATTCAATTTTTTTGTAATATTTTATTTGGCTTTTTTATCAAGCCTGCACTTGTAACCAAATGATTTCCCAGGATGCTTACTACCATTACCATCTTTATAACAAGTAGGCTTTTGGATGAAATTACACAATTTATTTTTTTTCGGGTCACTACCAAAGTATAACCCTACATTTAAAGCAAGTACAGTATAGCCCTCTCAAACCACCTTACACTATTACTACTACCCCCATTTATTGGGCCTTATGCATTCCTGAAACCATCTATCTCAACTCCTTAGGAGTATGCAGCACCTATAACCATATGAGAGCAATAGTTACATGTATCGAAACATGCTGATGGTCTGTGACACCAAGTCTTATCCCATCATTATTTACCTCATTTGTATCAGCAGCCACGAAGCCATTATCAGATGTTATGACACCATTATTAATACCCAGCGCACTTTCTCCAGATGTGATCTTGTACATATCGTGACGAGGTTCTAAATCATGCATGGCAGTCACGTGCATTGTGTTTTCAGCTTGCTTCTGCTGCAGCTTGAGAAACAAAAAAGACACTCACTGAAATTCATGATAAATTCTACTTTTAAAAATTACTTTGGTTTTACTCGTACCAAGCCTGGAGGCCATGCAGGCCATGGAGGCCATGGAGATATTGGTCTCTGTTGCCCTGGGCCCGATTTCAAAGAGCCACTTAAGCAGAAAATTGTGCATAATAATTTTCTGATAAGCAAAAATTAGCGGGAAACTAGTCCCAGATACTACATGTGGAATGGCATTTTAAGCTGGTAACCTTATTCTGGTAAGCAAAATTGTCATGCCCAAAATCTCCCTTTTCCCGGAGGCTGTTGTGCAATTCCAGATTCCAGACCTTCATCCTTTTGTTACACAATTAAGGATTTTGAGAGATCGATAGGCTTCCCCCATTGTTTATCATTGTATTCGTCATAAGGTCTGAGATTCCTGCATACATGTACCATCACGGGTTTTGCGATTCATGTTGAACACATCTCATCATTTCTTGAAAGAGAGCAACAAATCAGAGTGCATTTTAATACGTTTGTCTTTACATTGTGAATTCAGAGTTTCATTGTGACGGCGATTTTCTCTGTTGCCGCCGTTAAATATCAGGACTGTAGTGTCATTTTGTACTCACCTTGTGTTTGGACTCCTTTCTCAGTGAAACTATTTTGAGTATACGCTCAACGAAGAAAAATAGATAGATGCCACCAAGGATTGTTGTATTCCTCCATACAAAGTTAAGTCCATGTGTACTGACTAGCATTCCATGTGTCTATTAATAAACAAAATATAGATACATTCTAATGGTCTGACGTTCTGACCCAAGCAGAGTCTTTCTCAAAGGCCCTTTTAGCTACATGTAAGGTTGAATTGTAAAGCCATTAAAGCCGTACCACAACCATAACAGGTGTTTTCCAGACACCCTGCTTAATGCAGCAAAATGCATCACAGATGAAATGAAAACCTTGCTACATATAAATGCAACACAATGCAACAGAGGATCTGAAGTGAATGGTTCATGCCAGCCTCGACTATGAGCATTTACCATGCTGAACAGACCAGGATTCTCCCCAGGATTTTTCAAAACTGTGGGGCATACAAAATCAAACACTATCGATCTCTGGCTGTGCTCCTTGGTCATTATGGGTTGATGTGGCTGGCTGCCAAAGGCGCCCTCGCATGCCTGCTTCTCAAACACTTTGCAGCCGCGTATTTTGCAATTCAGCTTCTTAGCTGCAAGTAAGGATGATTAGCCCTCCAAAATTGTTTTTATTATTCTGGCCCCAAATTTTGGAAGTTTGACCAAATGTTTTCTACTTGGTGTTTATCTTGATTTTTATTTATTTATATTGTTTCTTCTTTTTTTGCATATCGGCCGAAATTTGCAAGTATCGGTATGCAGTTCGCGTGTATCTGCCCAATACATTAGCTTGTGCATCATGGGGAGAACCCTGCATACCAATAGGCATTGGAGTTTGCTGGGGATTTACATGTAACTGTATCTACCCTGCTAAATGCAACAGAAGATTCTGAAGAGAACTGGTTTACGTCAGCCTTGGCACTGGGCAATTACTATAATAACTCTTCAGTCATGTACTATACAAGAATAAAGCATGTCTGCATCCAGGAGATTTCAAGGAAACACTGATCTAGTGGTCTAACCATAAGTGGCTCAAATACACGTACATACCTCCGGTATTAGACTGAGCAGTGCATTTCCACTCAAGGTTCCGACAGCCAATCCAATGAGGTAGTTCAGAACGATTTTGTAGATCTTCTTATTCATGCATGGAATGATGCAAGCTCCCATCAGCGCACTGGCATTTATGATTGTCACAAAGAGGACACTGTAACCCCATACTGCAGAAAAACAATAAATGATAAAGGAGTAAGCTAGCTTTGATGATTGGAGGACTCCTCAACCCAATAAATGAATAATAACATTAACCATGTTTCAAAAGGGTCTGCACAACATTGGTACATGTTTGGTTAAAAAATAAATGTTCACAGATTTGACATAACTTACATGGACATGGTATAAAGATGGGATGGTGAAAAACTTTCCTTGAAACAATTATGACTGAAATGCTGTATGAATCTCAAGAGACCAAACCTTAATAATTAAATAGTGAAAACATTCTAAAGGGTTTTCCCACTATTTTATGGTGATTCTGATGGTCGATTGAGCTTATTTTCACAGGTTTGTTATGTTGGGCTGCATGACTGCTCTTTGACAATTAACAATATTGTCCAAGTGCTTTCAAGGAATAGGCTGGGATTTGATTTGGTGATTTATTTGCCAACTGGGGCTCAAAATGCCAACTAAGAAACTATGTTTGGGGAGACACATACACCCTACAACCACTGGTCATTACAGCCCTGCCCAGTTGTTTCGGTTTGTCAATGGAAGACAAGTTTGACATACAATATTGGCAAAATCAAATGGATCCGTCACAGGGAAGGGATCCCTCTGTGACGTTGACAAGCGTTACCATGCAAAGATCCCTTGTAGGCCTATGGGATCAATACAGTTTGGTTGGTCTCAGCTGTGCTTGTAAAAAATGCAAATTACTCTGGGTGTGTTAGATTTTCAGACTGACCAGGGGGTTGTCCCATTCCTTTTTTGTTCACTCACCTCTCGCACAGGGGAAACCAGGATTTTTCACAAGTCCACACTGACCACTAAATACGCAGCTCTAATATTGCGCTTTATCACACCCAAGGGCGTCTCAAAACGCTCATTATTTTTTTCTAAAAGGTTTGCTGAGCTATGTTTAAAATTTATCTCATCTATTTATATCTATAGCACTATGTCATGTATGTAACGGTTTACATTGTGCTTTGGAGCAATCAGCAGCCAACCACCATACCACAAAACACCAGGGCAAACCCCTTCTCTTAATGATAACTGTACAGGTTTTTTTTTTGTGCATTACACAACACATGGGACCTACGGCTTTAAGTCCAATCCAAAGTGCAAAGCATCAATAATTAAGTGTCTTGCTTGAGGACACAAGTGTCAAGACTAGGACTCAAATCCACACATTGCTGACCATGTAGCTTGAGTCCAATGAGCTTGACAGCTCAGCCACCATGCCACATCTGTAGGATGGTACACATGTTCCATTTGTCATAGAAATAACTTGTGTTCTTTGAGTGAGTTTGATTTACCTTGTGCAGTAGTTGGAGGTCCTCTATTTAACCCCGTCTCATCCAGAGCTACACAATCATTAGTTGAAGCCTGGTACAGTACAGTGGGACAGACGGCCTTTATAATATCCACTGTGTTGTTCAGTAATTGCTCCTCACTGGAAGAATGAATGCTCAGCAGTTCCGATGAGGTATAGCACTGTACATGGGATTAGAGGAAAACATTTTAAAACTAGCCCTACAGGTTTGGACACAATGTGGACTATTTCTGTCTCTCTTTGGTGACTACTTTACATGTAACTTTTAAGAAAATATGAAAGCCCAAGCTCAATGAGTTTTTGAGAAAATCCTGAAATCAGGGAAAATCCTTAAAAATATGCCTGGAACATGCCTGGAGTTGTGCATTTTTTTTCAATTCTGCTGTGAACCGCAATGTTTAATTTTTCAGAAAATCTGTACACACATGTATGTATATTATACATATAACATGTACTTTCCCCCTCTTTTTAAAACTTTCCTTATTTGTTTGATCAGCAGAGTGTGGGTTTGAGTCCACGTCTTGACACATGCGTCCTCAAGCAAGACCCTGTAATTGCCTTGTCCTTCGGATGGGTTGTAAAGCTATACCGTACATGTAGTCAGGTCCCGTGTGTTGTGTATGCACACGAACTAAAAAACACAGTTGTGTACATTTATCGAGGCATCTTACACGTTTGGTAATTGGAGCCTATTGTTTGTTTCAAACCTATATTTAAAACCTAGTTGTAGATAGGCCTATACCATTTGTATTATTAAAACTAACCTGCGAAACTTACATTTTGAGTATCCCCACTTGCTGGTCATTTCCGGTCAGAAGATGGCCTATAGTGGCCATAAAACTTTAATTTTCAAATGCAGGGATATGCGAGACAGATTTTGATATAAATTTTGTGTCACTAGCATGCTTAGTTCAGAGTGTGATCCAATTCCGGCCCTCACATGAGGGATGGAATTCAATAAACAAATGCCTTTCCCTAGTGAATATAGCAGATTAAAACTGAGTTGAACCTATATGTTTACTTGCTAATGATGTAAAATACACACTCTCAATGTATTATTTAGCGAAATTCACTTTAAGATTTTAAGCAGGGGTCATTTTTTATGCGTGAGGGACGGACATCAACAGAATTGACAAACACTACCATTTTATACAAGTTCAAATATTTTATTGAAACTTGAAAAATGTCATTGCAAGTTTTCTCAGTAAATTATGAACAATGAATAGCAACGCTTCATGAATTGTCAACAATTACAAGTTGGTTACACTCAGAAAAGTGGAGGGAGCTCTTCAAAAATGTGTGATAGACAGACAAAATACATTACCCTGTGAGGGACGGACACATTGAGACTAATTTATAAAATCAACAATAATTATAAAGATCGTTGAACATAATTTTTGGAATCTATACATGTGATGTGTAAATAATATGATTTGAGAAAAAAAGGGGGAAAAAACAGGTTTGTTCGAGATGTAGGCCTATGACCCCTTTTTTTAAGTGAGGGACGGACGTGAGGGACGGACAAGTGCTTACCATCACATTACATACTGAACTGCATATTGTCATAAAACATGTTCAACATTTCATGAAAATAATTGGAATCAACTGGAATATAATCTTTGTCCTCTAAGCAACAAGATTATAGCAAAATAAATTATAAATTTGATAAATATGAGATGTATGTAAGACCCTGTTATATCTGTTTTTTGGGTAACGTGAGGGACGGAAATGTCTGTCCCTCACTCTTAAAATGTGAAATAACTAGGACCCACAAGGTATCAGTAACTTGTGTTATTTATTTCTGGAAAGTTGATGTACATGTAGTCTGTCGATAGATAGGGTACTTCTTTTTAAAAAAAAATGAGTTGAGTAACTTGGAGAAAAAAAAAGTTGTAATTTGGTCCGTGAGGGACGGACAAAATTACACCATTTTTGGTTTCAAGACCCCTGTTGTAAAAATGACATTGAATGAGAATATCATAAAATATTAAAAGGGTTTATACTTTCAATGTGTAAAATATGTGGAAACCATCAAGGGTGCAAAGTTAACTTTTCACGTTCAAAAGTTAATTATATTTTATGTTCCTTTTGTCCGTCCCTCATGCTGGAAAAACGTACATGCAATTTCGACGACACGGCGTGCCTAACCAAATTCTTTTTTAATTTTTTTTTTTTAGTTTAGTAAAATATGGACCTTTCTCTGCTATTTGAAGTACTGTTTTGATTAATTTGAGAAATTCTCAAATTTTCATCAAATGTTTACCAGTTTTGGATCACGCTCTTCCAGGAGTTATTGTCAAGCATAGCGCAATATTTGTTTCAAACCATTATTCGGCTGGAATTTCTTCAAAAGATGTGTTTTTGAGATATTGCCGAAAATCTGGAGCGGATATGTTTACGCAGGAAGAATAATCTGCATTGGAATACACACTCTGAGAAGTGTTACGCGTAACGCTTCTCATTTTCAAATGTTTTGGGGGATAAAAAGTGATACATTTGTCCATAACCGCAGTACTTCGAAGTGAAAAGTCCAAAATGCACATCTATCCAAAGCTGCTGTAACCAAGTAAGTTTTTATTGCAGAGTCATTACCAAACATGTACGATGCCTTTAAGACTTGGGTGGTAGATTTGTGCGCAAGACTCCATTTAATATTTATAATATGTATTAATTATTATTATTGCACATCCTGACTGAAGGACTATACCGAGTATTGAGTAGGCCTAGGTGATAATTGTAATATTTCCCAAGCAGAAGGTAACCGCGTGAGTCTGTACATATCCCTGTCAACCCTTCTGGACAGGTAAGGATATAATTTGACCTAAGTTAAGGGAGATAAAGTGGTGGCCGGATGCGGAATTTAAGCCAAATAATTTCTCCTTATAATAAATAATTAAAATTTATAGGCAGCCTAACGAGTAACGACGTTAGTCAGTTAGTCGTTCCTCCAAATACAAATCATGCAAATGATTAGGGTTATGAAACATCGCCAATCGATCATCCTGACATCAGCAATCAATACCACCTACCTCGGCGCTGACTTGTTGAAGCAAAAACTGTAATTGTTCCTGATTCATTTGCCCATTGGAACCAAAACTGTTGACAATTTCCTCAATGAAAAACTGCGAACTTAGAAGTGCAACGCTGTTCTCATCGGCATTTCGTTGTTTCCTTTGGCCGTCAAACACGTTGCGTGAACCCGTCGACGTGGCACCAACGGCTACAACTGAGAAAATAATCTCCGTCAAAACGAACGGACTCAAAAGCAACACACATTTCTGGAATGAAAACGAAACCCGTGCCATCTTTTTGGCATAGGATAAGGGTCGTTTGGTGCAATATTTAATGACTTATTGGTTACTGAATGTAACTTTAAAGTACATGATGAATCTAAACCCTGAATACTCAATTGTAACTTCGGGGTTTGTTGTTTTCTGCTGCATCTAAATAGCATGTGTCCGTCAATTAACAGCCTCGTTGTCACGCTTCAGGTAACCCCTGGCAGTACGCATGGAAAGGGGATTTGTGCAATTGAAGGCGAGCGTATTGAGCACGAAGTTGATTTATATCGACGGGTAGACTGCGTCCTTTGTACGTAATATACCACATAGACTAATATTAATAAAGAGTATGGGTACCGCGCATACTACATAACAGTGTTCAAAAGAGCGACCGCAGCTATTACGGGGAGAATAAGACACGCCTACAAGAAGAACATGTCAATCACGTATTTTACGCTTACGTCACGATAATTTGCAAATCGATCGATCGTAAAGTTGGTATTCTCTATTCTAAATATTTCAGTTATTGTTTTGATAAGGTCTATTTTATTTTGCTTTAACTGAACAGGAAACAAAAATAAAAATACATGATCAGTCATTAATATTTTGTTTAATTAAATAAATGCTCAGAAATAAACAAGAAATGTAAAACAAGTGGCGACAGTATGCGATCGTAAATTTAGTCGGACACATCTTGGTCGGAAATACTGTAACACCACAGTCATGTCGAGTCGTCGTACGCGTTTTGTGGCATTAATATTCATCGATTTCACGACGATGAGATCAGATATTTCAGGGGAGCTTTTAAGATAAGGCAGCTTCCAAAGTATAGGATTTTTGAACGGCTTTTGAAGTCTGCAAACTGAGGCCTAGCTGATTACATGCACTGGCCAATTTCTGTCGTCTATCTTAATCTACAGCCACTCAGTAATGTAGTGTACTATCATTATCAGGTAAGTCAATTTTAATCATTTTCATTGAAAGATTTGTGGGTAACCTTTACATCACAACACAACTTGACCCCATGGCCTATATACTCTTTCTTAGCTGTCGAATTCGAGTCAACTATACTCTTGCCAACTCGTGCTCAACCAACTCTCGTACTCCATCCAACTCGTAGTCGTACCCCCAACCAACTCGTACTCCAACCAACTGACCAATTCGTGCTCTGTAATGTGTAAACATGGTAAAAGTAAAGTGATGGATGAGCTTTCACTCTTTAGTTATTTCATTCAACTTATCAAGTATTATTGTTATCAGTATTTGTTTTGATATTCTTTTCTATAGACTTTACTTTATTAAAGTCTACCATCAGTGAAGGTATTTGATTTCAACATTATTCCCCCCCCCCCCGTCTTTACAATTATTTATAGCCTAAAAAAGTATTTTCAGGGCAACACTCGCCAAATGGATTCAGTGTAAATATACAAAAAGAGTTGATTTATTATTTGCTATGAAGTCGGTTCTTTTTTTCTTTTTCTTTCTTGCTAATATGAGAATGTAAATGATGATATTCGATTTGAAATAATAATTATAAATTGTTACTTTTGATTATTTTTCCCCTTTTGGTTTTGGGAAAAACCATGAACATTTACGGTTATACCAGATGCCGGCTTGTCAGAGTACAAGTTGGCGTGAGTACGAGTTGGTTTGGGTACGAGTTGGCGTGAGCACAACACAAGTTTTCCAAAATGAGTACGAGTTGGTTGGAGTACGAGTTGACCTGTTTCCTTCTAATATACATGTAGCTTTACGTAACACAGACTTTAAGTGTTAAAATGCAAGTGATTCCACTTCCCCTAGTTTTTCCAACTTTCTTGACAAATCCTCCTCTCTGATTCGTCCAATTTTTTTCTTTCTCCAGGACCAGACCCCTACTTATTCCTTAATTGTCCTAAATGGGAACACCTAGGATCCTTCATCAGCCCCAGACAAAGGAATACTCTAAACAGCATGCAATTACTTAGAAGCGAGAAATGTGACAGCCGACCCGATAAAAAACATTAATGCTGCTGCAGATCAGGTGGAGAAATACACAACTGCTCTTGTGATAGCTGCAGCCATGGATTACATTGGGATCAGAGTTTTATCAGAGGAGCCAACTAATTACATCTTCAACCTGGAACTATATTGTGATTACAAACAGTATGTTGAGACAATCATGTCATCCTTTGTAGATAAACACATGATTGCAAGTGATGCAGAAATGATACTAGATGATTGAGTATAGCACTGCAGTATGTGTACCAGGATATACACAACTTGGAAAGATCTTTTCAAGCAAATGTGAGTGAAATCCTGTCATTCAGGAACAAGTGCCGATTAAAAAATAGTTCCTATTTTTTTTTAAATCAGCACCTCAAATTGACAAAGTTGGTCAATAAAATCCATTTTTGCACAACAAAAACTAGCTAGAATACATACACGAAGCAAACTGTACTATTAATTCAGTAGAAATCACTGAATATTGCATAAATGCCATATTTGTTGCCATAAGTTGTCAAGCCAGAGTACCGTAACCTGCACCCCCCCCCCATATCCCGGAAACACAATTGATCGTATTAAACAATTAACATGCACTACTGGTATAAGATTCATTGTTCACCGACTGCGTGTCTGTATTTTATTGTAATAAATCACCTGCAATAACAGCGTAAATTAATATTGGCCCAACCATGCTGAGGTTGTACAGAGAATGCTGTTATATTGTAACTCTATTGCACAACACAGAACTCATTTGGAGTTTCTATTACGTGTTTTTGTACTTACATGTAGGTCGATCCTACAAAGTATTTTGCACCCTTAAAGGGGCCATGTCGTTGAGCTGTTTAACATATAATTCCTTGCATGGAATTTGATTTGGCTCATATAGCGAAACCACAGCAAGCTGGCGACGCGTGCACGTCAGATATGCATGACGACATGGCCCCTAAAGTGGTAAAATAATAATTAAAATGATCCAAAAATACATACCAGAGGGCTGAGTTTACTTAGAATTTGTTTTATATGTTTTTAAAACCAGCAGTAGAAGATGCATTCTGGACCTTAGCAAGGTGATGTACATGTACCATATAATAGCACCATAATAATAAAAAGGTTGTTTAAAACAATCCATGTTAATCTCAATTTTATTTGACATGGTCTTGTGAGTAAAGAATAAAAACAATTAAATGGTAAACAGATAAAGTTGCATGGCCTGTGTTTCGGTCGAAAAGGAGAAAAATTATAATTTTACGAGTGTATTAATTTGGAAAGAGTATCAGCCACAGTAGCGAACACATTTGTAGTTTCAATTTTGAAGAGCAGGAACCATGAAATAAAACACCTTTTAAAAACACATGTGCTACACATTACAACGTTGAAGTACATGTACCGGTACATGTGCATTGTAAATACTGTGAGTTATTGTTGGGTCCCGACAATAACTCATTTTGAGTTTTTATCAACTACCCCTAATCATTGGGGATTGTTCGTGTGCAATACATGTATATCAAATGAAAACTTACAACATTCAATGATCTTTAAAAATAGGTATTTAACATTTAAAACAAAAATTTCAGGTCAAATCGGCCAAGAGTCGGGCCATTCAACAACTGGCACTACACACTGTATCAACAAAATTTAAAAATTAAGAGGGTTCAAGTTGTGTCAATAAGCCAAATTTGTGTGATACCAATTTGTGCTTGCACATGAAATTTGTGTACTGCATTTTAGACACGGTCGATTTTTGACAAGACTGCGCCATGAGGAATTGCTTGGTTTCTTTAAAGGTGAAAAATAAAGGGAAAAGACCCGCAAAGGTGAAGTATCTAAAAGTAAATTTTAAAAAAATGTAACAATTTCAGAGGTTCACTAAAGGATGGTTTGTTGACAAAATATGCACCACGACATGGACGGTATGCCCAGTTCCCGGACAACACATTCTTGATTTGGACTGTACTTAATTTCAATATCCTTAAATATTTTATTATCTCGTTGGATATAGAACACGCACTATATTTCACCAAATACAAACACAGATTGGCAAGATTAGTTCTGATAAGTACGGTACCATCAAAAGTTACTTATGTTTAATCACTGTCGCTGCTACTAACAACAATTGCTTCCTGGTACTCATCTTAGTGGACCAAATTAGCCAGCTCCAAAATTTGATACGCCCAGAATATCAGTCTTCAATGTTCTGGAATAAAACAACAATTTCTTTTCTTAACGAAGGGTACAAATTCTTTCAAATTTTGTTTAAATCCACAGCCTATGCAATGTGCGTATGTATAGATTGAAAATGGCGTCTATTGCTGTGGCTAATTAACCACTAATTAGTGGACCAATTTAGCCAGCTCCAAAATTTGATACGCCCAGTATATCAATCTTCAATGTTCTGGAATAAAAAAGCAACCTTTTGTCTTAACGAAGGGTACAAATTCTTTTCAAATTTTGTTTAAATCCAACGCCTATGCAATGTGCGTAAATTTATTAAAAATGGCGTCTATTACTGTGGCTAATTAACCACTAATTAGTGGACCAATTAAGCCAGCTCCAAAATTTGATACGCCCAGTATATCAGTCTTTAAGGTTCTGGAATAAAAAAGCAAATTCTTTTCTTAACGAAGGGTACAAATTCTTTTCAAATTTTGTTTAAACTCACCGCCTATGCAATGTGCGTAAATTTATTAAAAATGGCGTCTGTGGTTGATTAACCACTAATTAGTAAAAGAAATTAGCCAGCTCCAAAATTTGATACGCCCAGTATATCAGTTTTCAAAATTCTGGAATAAAAAAGCAACCTTTTGTCTTAACGAAGAGTACAAATTCTTTTCAAATTGTATTTAAGTCAGCCGCATAGTTTTGTGCGTATGTATAGATTGAAAATGGCGTCTATTGCTGTGGCTAATTAGCCACTAATTAGTGGACCAATTTAGCCAGCTCCAAAATGTGATACGCCCAGTATATCAATCTTCAATGTTCTGGAATAAAAAAGCAACCTTTTGTCTTAACGAAGGGTACAAATTCTTTTCAAATTTTGTTTAAATCCACCGCCTATGCAATGTGCGTAAATTTATTAAAAATGGCGTCTGTGGTTGATTGACCACTAATAATTAAGGACCAAATTAGCCAGCTCCAAAATTTGATACGCCCAATATATCAGTCTTCAACGTTCTTGAATAAAAAAACATTTTTTTTGTCTTAACGAAGGGTACAAATTCTTTTCAAATTTTGTTTAAATCCACAGCCTATGCAATGTGCGTAATTTTAGTTAAAATGGCGTATATTACTGTGGTTAATTGACCACTAATTAGTGGACCAAATTAGCCAGTTCCAAAATTTGATACGCCCATATCATTCTTCAATGTTCTGGAATAAATAAGCATCCTTTTGTCTTAACGAAGGGTACAAATTCTTTTCAAATTGTATTTAAGTCAACCGCATAGTTGTGTGCGTATGTATAGATTGAAAATGGCGTCTATTACTGTGATTATTTAACCACTAATTAGTGGACCAAATTAGCCAGCTCCAAAATTTGATACGCCCAGTATATCAGTCTTCAAGATTTTGGAATAAAACAACAATTTGTTTTCTTAACGAAGGGTACAAATTCTTTTCAAATGGTTATGTGTTTAAACAGTGTATTTTATGACATAAATGCAAAACAAACGACTTGCTTTTTGCCTCTGTGTTTGCGGGTCATTTTGTGACGTTTTGTTAATAATTTATTTCTTTTATTTCTGTTTTTAATCTTGTATAGTTATACAATTGACATATTATCAATTAAAATTGTGTAAGTTATTGCTAATATTTCATAATTCGTTCGAATAAAACAGATCTTCACATTTTTGAGCAAAATGAGACATTTGGTCACCTCCCTGTACTGTATGTGTTCTTATTTTCTGAATACGCGGCTGCCAACTGCGAATACGCGGCTGCCAACTGCGAAGCCTATTTCGGGCCCAATAGACTGTGCAAGTCTCGCGCATATCGGAACGAGAAACACGTCAAACGAAGAAAAAAATTTCTCTGAAGTAAAATGTTTGTTTTAAATTATATTCAATGATACAATCTGAACAACAAAAATACTCATTACCTGTTTATAAAATAAATTTTAGTGTTTATAATAAATACACAAATAATTTGTTAATTATTATTGAAGCAAAATTAAAGCGCTGGGACAAGGATGCTTACTGATCTTAACTTTTCAGAAACCACTTTTGTGGATTCACGATGGTCACACGGGCGTAAAATTAACGCTTGACGCAGTTTGTTGGGGACGCTGACGCCTCAACAACCACAGACTGCTATAAAAAGGCTTTGCGTTGCAATTACAGCATCTGGCGATTATCATCGCGCATCCAAAACAAGCGTTTACCTAAGTTTTGTGATCGGAGGTGAGCACAAAATTCTTATTTTTTTCAGCAACCGGAAGCTGAGGTCAAGTTTAATTATCGGGTTTTCTTCGTTATATTGTTGAATTGATTTTACTTTCATATTTTTTATCACTGAGTATTACATTCCCAACAACATATATATTTTTCTTGGTCATAAACCACGTTAAACTAAAATTATTGACAAAACAAAATCTTGCCCACGTAAATCCCCATATGGTTGGGACCACAATGGTCCCGGAAGTTCAAATATGCGCGAGACTTGCACAGTCTATACTGTGCTAGCTTCAGCTCGGTAAAGAGCGCGCTTGGGGCCGGCCTTTCTCAAACCTCGGCATGGTTGGGCTCCGTCTCTATGGAACGCCAAAGAGGCATTTAATAATCGGTGATGGTCTTTTACAACCGGTGATCAAATTTTTAATCGGTGATGGTCTAACGCGATCGGTGATCAACTTTAGCAATCGGTGATGTATCACGATCGGTGACGGTCTTACGCGATCGGTGGTCAACTTTAGCAATCGGTGATGCATATTCACGATCGGTGATGGTCTTTCGCGATCGGGTCGGTGGTCAACTTTAGCAATCGGTGATGCATATTCACGATCGGTGATGGTCTTTCGTGATCGGTGATCAACTTTAGCAATCGGTGATGCATATTCACGATCGGTGATGGTCTTTTGCGATCGGTGGTCAACTTTATAGCAATCGGTGATGCATATTCACGATCGGTGATGGTCTTTTGCGATCGGTGATCAACTTTAGCAATCGGCGATGGTCTTTCGCGATCGGTGATGGTCTTTTGCGATCGGTGATCAATAGGTGATGGTCTTCTATTCATGACCGGTAATCAATGTTTTGATTGGTGTAGACTTTCACAGCTGTTGGTTAGTTCTGCAATATCGGTATTATTTCGCTCTTAATGTTTTATTTTCACTTCATTAATTGAAAGTTTGAAAATCTGTGATTGTGTGATTACTTTGTTTTTAAGTGCACCAACTGCGTATCTTTAAAGTTGAATACTCCCAAATTAACACAAATATTTGTTGAAGGCAAGTAACTTGGTTTTTCTCATCCCAGTATCTACATTTATTAATTTGTTTATAAGTGATTAATAATAATGGCCAAAATGTATTTTGGTCATGGTCTCGCTGTTGAAAATGGCATGAGTTGCCTCCAATGTGAAACATTTCTTTGTTAACCTTGTCAACTTGTCATTTTGATAATGTGGAACCCACTGCATTTATTTACTTTACTTATGTGTATTATTTTGCGCACTTCAGCATGTGACCTTTAAAAAAACCAATATTATGTATTGTCGGTGTTACTGTTAGTTTGAAATTATGAAATCATAATTAATACAAATTTAAAAAGCTTTCAAAGTAGGCCAGTCAATTTATGAATTTAGGTGTGTTTTTTATCAAACTTTAGCGAAACGAAAGAAAAACAAGCAGAGCTATACATACAATGTTATATCGTTTTTAAGAGTCACGTTAAGTAATCAAACAAATTCAAAATAATTTAGTTTTACAAATGGTTAGACTGGCGTAATGCATATCGGTAATTATTCTACCTTTTTTAAGGCTACTGCGTGCACGATACAGTTAGAGTGAAAGTTAAAACATCCACACCCCCGTCACGCAGCCCCCCCCCCCCAAAAAAAAAAAAAGAGAGAGAGAGAGAAACACACCAAAACATCACATAAACCATCCAAAGCGATTCCTCACTTTATAATGTGCTTTGCCTTTATTTCCTTAAAAAAATACTAATAGTGATAATGGTGAAATCTCAACTGTTTACATTCCAAGGGTAATTATCTTCATACTTGTTTATAATTATGGCATTATTTTTGTGGCACGGAATGATTACGTTCGGCCCAGAATCTTGGCCTTGTTTTAGGAAAATTTTCGAAAATTATTGATAAATTTTAATTGAATAATGTAATTGAGCTCGTGGTGCTTATTGGGCGGATATCATAATCAACACAAATGCTTAGAATTAATTCGTTATTAACACCAAACTTGGTGTAAATTTTTGACACTATTTATTGGTGTTAAAATGTAATCCACAGGGTGTCAAAATGTATTCTTTCCCGGTATCTATGCCAACACCCTTGGTGTTATTTTATTTACTTTTTCACCAACCTTAGTGTTCTTTCTCTTTTCTTTAATTTTGATAGTAGCAAACCTGGTGTTAACAAGTAGCACAATAGATTGTTGTAATGTCTTCTTTCCAACCAGCAACAAAACAAACAGGGAAAGTAACGCACCATGCGCCCCAAAACCACAAAAAAATATTTTCGGATGTGGAAGATTTCATCCGCTCATTCCATGAATTAAGCAAACAAATAAGTATATAATTAACTTCGTTATTACGAGTTTACCAGCATGGTCTCATCGGTCCCACTCACTGTCATGTCACAAAGAAGGCTGCACCACATCGCAGCATCACGTGCGCAATATAGCTTCACGGTAGACCGTGAGGTCAGCTTAAAGTCGGATAAGGGTATTGTTTCTCCAAAGTCAAGTCGTTGCCCCTCATGTTCCACAACTTTCTTCCAACAATCTTGACGTCCGACCACAAAGTGTAGTTTTGTGGGTGTTTTTTTTACGGTGAGTCAAATCTCGATCCTTTTAATTGTCGTTCACCTGTCATCATTATTCAACCACTATTATGTGTAACAAGTCAAAATGATCTTTGAAACATTTTTAAAAAAAACCACCCACTAACCAATTTAATAATAATAATATTAATAATAATACTGAAGACTTATATAGCGCACGTATCTACCAACAATAAGGTACTCAAGGCACTGCGTGTATATTTTACTTTATAAACACGGGTTTTTGAAATTGTTGAGTTATGAGACCCAATTATGTTGCACATAAGGTTTGCAAGGTGCTGCTCCGTTATACATTGTTGGAGCAGCGTGTATATATTTTGCACGCGGTGGTTCGAACATCAAACGGAGCCGGAGCCGCCGGAGCGGCCGGAGCGTAGCCCACTAGCCGATGTTTGAGAAAGGCCCCCCCCCCCTTGTTACACAGCCGGGGGCGGGGTGGTCTGCGGAAGGGGGTGTAACACCACCGACGCGCAACCAACGGGAAGAAAATATTAAATCTGGTTATTATCAACTTTTGATATGAAGAAAGGGGCGCATCTAAAAACTGTGGTTCAGCTGTTATTTGTATAATAACTGTAGCAGGAAAGTTTGCTAGTTCATAAGCGTAATTCACAGGTTAGCTAGAAAATTAGGCGGCCATCTTGCGCGTTCACCATGGATTTGCATTGTTACGTCATTCATTTTCATACAGTAATAAGCACCGGAAGGTTAGCATGCCCTTTCGTGTGCTAACGGTTAGCAGCGCTATGAAATGGAAACTCGCTCAGTAAGCACAAAACGTGTGCTTAGCAGCTCTATGAAATTGGGCCCAGATGGGAAATTCATTACAAAACGTCTCCCCTAAAAATGGTTACGATAAACTAATAACGATATGTAATGTGACAAAAATTACGTTTTTTTTTCACTCGTCGTAGCTTTTAGGATAGATTTTTCGTTCCTTCAAGTTAAAACAAAATCCGGCATCTGTGTAGCAAAAATCCACTAGATATTTTTAAAGGTTTTTATAAAAGGTTTTTGGGGTTTTGTTTTTAAAATGGTTTCTGCCTTTATTCGGTTTCATGCCACGATCGCAATAGTTTTCGTCGGTTGACGGACAGGAACATTTTTGCCGTGAAGGTAATTTTAATTCTGAGGCAACACTTAAACAGATACGCTAAAGATGTTGTTTAATGTTGTTTAATATTAAATTACTGAGGCAGTTAGCACCGCAAAAAAAAAAACACCAACAAAAAACAACAACATTTACGACAGTTATGTAGTGTAAACAATTAGTTTATTTACAACATTTGAATATTTTTACCACTCTTAGATAAAATACACTCGTCATAGCGGCCGGCCGTTCAAACATGTGTGAGTGTTCGTTAAATACGAAGTGTGGACCTTAGAAAAAAAAGAGATCCAGATAATGTATGAACTTGATACGTGGACTTATCACACGTCCACAGACGCAGCTCTGTGTTGCAGTCACTCTGTGGACGTTCCTTTGTTCTGTATACACTTAGCGGAAATTCCTATTCTTCAACACTTAAAAAACCCCACTGTTATACAAAAGAGGTCCACATAAATAGGGACTTGAAACACTGACTTAAATACACAAGCCCACGGTGTTTTTTTTACAGTGTTGAAGAATATGTATTTCCTTAAGTGTACAGAACAAAGGAATGTCCACAGAGTGACTGCAACACAGATGAGTGGGTATCCACATTCAAGCCGTAACCTATAACAAAAGGGACAATAGGTGCAAGGTTGCTCACATGAAAAACATTGTGGTCCGGTTGCACAAAGAGTTGAACAAAGGAGGGTCCACGAATGCTGGTGTTAACAAACGCGTGTGTGTGTGTGTGTGAGCGTGTCTATCCATTCAAACCGAGGACTTTAACAAAAGGGATCCGGGTGTTTGACAGAGCGAGGACGTCCTCGCTTCGTTTTTGTGTACAAACCCAATGGGGACGTCGCTAAAAAACAATGGGAGAACAAAGAGAAGTCCTCGGTAAGCGGGATTTACAAACATGGGTGTGTGTGTGCCCTTGTGGGGGTCTTTTACACAATGAAACAATGGACCCCACAATTCTTTGTTCAACCTGGATCCCAAGGGATTTTTATTTTCTGATTGGTGTAGTCCTGTTTTGAATGGTAGCAACCACACCTAAATATTGCTATTGAACATTATGCTAATAAGTAACTGAAACGGCCCCTGCTACCAATAGCATATACATTCATTGCAATGCAAAAACAACCTCAACAAAGGAGTTGAAAGATAACAAAGTGACCCTAACTACTTATAATTGACTATCACAGCTAACTTGAACTTGAACTTCATACATCTATGAACATGTAAGCAATAAGCTAAGAACATCAATAACTTATACCAAAAGTCAAAGTCACACAGCCAATTTACAGCCAACGACTTTGTTTCCATTAATAACGTACGTCACCAAAATATTTTGAAAAAGGTACACATTGTTTGTTTGTGACGCCGGTGGCAGCAGACAGTTGTTCGGGGTTATGAACGCATGCTAAGACCTACGTCAACAAGGGACTTTGGATGGAACCTTTTCCAAAACAAAGCTTGGTCACTGGCTTTGGCTTGACCTCTGTTGTAATTTTCGAGCAAAATGCAATAAACATGGTTCTTCAACATCTAACGGAGCCCAGAGCCGGAGCCAGAAACCCAGCCGAGGTTTGGGAAAGACCCCTGGTACTGCCACCTAGCGGTCAAATGTGTCCCATTTCATAACTGTCTGAACCAACTACTTTGGGGGGGGGGGTGCAATAGCCACAAAACAAGAAAACATTTGATAAATATATCCCTTAAAACATTTTTTACACAAGTTAGGTTACAAATAGTTTATAAACATGTTCGCTAATTCGGTTACCGTGGCTGCATACTCTAAGGAGATATATTATTTGGAATACCCGGCGTCCCAGGGCAGAGAGTTGTGTAAAACACGCTTCAATACTAGGTTTAAAAACGCCAATTACGTTACAAGTGTAACAGTATTCAAGCCAAGCATAAACTGCGCAAGTCTTGCGCGGTTTAACGTTTTGTACCATTCAGTACGTAACGTAAACTTGAATGAAGGTTCGTGCTGGGGCAAATTATTTGTTCAAAATTCAATCCTAATTAATATCCTTTACAAGATGTGAACGAAATTTTATTAAAATCTAAAGGTTCAAATACAACAATTAATAATAATAATAATAATAAGACTTGTAATGCGCACATATCCACCCTGCTGGGTGTTCAAGGCGCAGAAGTAATGGGCAGTTATAGTTTGTCAGAACGCCAGAAGATGTTCAGAAATATGCATGCGGGGGGGGGGGGTGGAAGGGGCATTGCGCATTGCGACCGCAGTTTGGGTACAATTAAACAAGAAAAAGAAAACAATATATTATAATAATACCGTTGTAAATGTTCTTTTTAACAGCACTGAAAACATAACAGTACATACTGTAAAAGCATTTTCAATTGTTAAGGTGGTTATTGTTATGTTTAATGCGTAAAAATATGACCGAACAGATTCCGTCCAACGGCGCACCCGGGGGGGGGGCTCGGGGGGGGGCTTGAGCCCCCCCCCCCTCCCCAAGGGTCCCCGGAAAAAATGGGGGGGGGGAGAAAGGAGAGGGAAGGGGAGGGAGAAAGTCGTAAGTGTGTGTAACAGGTTCATATTTAACTGCGTTTTTTCATATTCAAATTTAATGATCAAAATTGTCATTATAGTCCGATAACAGGACTTTAAAGCATCAAATTGTTCTTTTACCTTATTTTCCTCCTAACTGTGAAAAACATGCTCCAGATTTTACAAATCAATCAAATCTTTCTAAGCTAACATTTAAAATATTGAAAAATTCCAGTTATTTGTTAGCAATATAACGCACATTTTTTTTAAGGTTTGAGGTCCAAGGAATACAAAAATCTATCCCTTCCTCTTTTTTTCGCTTGGTTTGAGCAGCAAAGGATACACAAAAATCTATCCCTTCCACTTTTCGGCTATAGGTTTGAGGAACAAGGGATAGAAAAATCTATCCCCTGACCATAACAACTCGAGCTACAATTAAACTTTTATTTTGTCAGCTTTCCCAATAGTGAAGTACATAATTGTAAATATAAAGGTGTGCGTACTTTTCTTTGATGTTATGATGCAACAATAGTTATGAGTACGCAATGTGGCGTGTCGTGGCCGAGCGGATAAGAACACCGAACTCAAGCTCTGGTGTTTCTGATCAGCAGAGTGTGGGTTCGAATCATTTGTTTAACCCACAAAGTTTTTAATGAATATGCATAAAACCGGATATCGACCAGATCCTAAATGAACGTCATCACGCGTTGCTCCCTTTCCACATGTTTCTTCAAGTCGGCTATGTGCAGGGTATAAAAAGGCCCGCAATCCTACCCTTTCCAAATTACACATCACATTTATTTTCAGGTTAAACTTTTAATTTTCACTTCTTTTTTTTAACAGTAATCTGATTTAAATTACTATTATCTAACTATCTAATTGTCTGCACGTGTACTAGGCCTTGTTTTGTTGTGGAGCTTCGACCAGTCCATGCACGTCGCGAGAGTCGAATGAGATTACTTTCAACGTAGTTGGCGCGTTGGTGGCGTAACCCCGTCCGCCCCCCCCCCCACCTCACACCAAGTAAGTGTTTTAGTCTGTAGTCATTATGTGCTTAACACAACACTTTGACTATGTTTAACATTAGTCTTCTGTCTTCTTATGTCGGAAATGTTTGATCATCACTGCAAGGTCCTAATCGCATACCGATATCTTCATTGGAATAGATTCCTCCGCAGTAAACTTTCTCACGAATGGAAATCACGTTTTATTAGGCTAGCTTAACTCAACCTCTTATGAAATTGCAGCGAAAGTGCGCCACCGCCCGGCGAGAAAAGATGCTCTCATCACATGCTCGCATACTTGACAAAAAAATAACCACAACACCTTCTGAGTGATCCATTTAGCCTGGAATTTACCAATCAACATTACCGTTCCTGATTTACTTAACTGTACTGTGAATAAATTGAACTGAAAATCATCCGACGTAATTGCTGACGATTTATACACTGCTTATTTTTCACAGTCAATGATAGCCTTTCAGGTGCACGTTTAATCAACAATGGCGGCCAATGCAAGGGGTGAAGAGGGGTCTTCCTTCACACGTTATAGACCATTGATCTCCAATAATATTGACAATAATTTTTAGAGATCAATTTATATAGACCCATTGCTTTGGCCGCCATCATTGGTGACAACAATGGAAACGTGCCCTCGTGTATACGCACTGCGCAAGACTCTCAGCCAATGATAGCTCTTCACGCGTGCACGTTTCATCAGCGTTGGCGGACAATGCAAGGTGACAGCAATATTATGCAGGAACCCAAGGTTCCATAGAATGTTCCATTAAGCGCGCAACTTGTGCGGTCTACTTTTAAGCAAACGGCGTTCAGTTTTATTATTTTGGGTTAACCATTGGTGGTTGTCATGCAGATGAATGGATCCTTCACATTTTCTTGTTCACATTCCTTGGGAGACGTAGAAGTGCAATCGTCTTGTCCGTAGTTAAGCTGATCTGCCAACCGAAATAGGTCACTCTCCGTCAACGCTGACAGAACTATCAGACAAAATGAGGGGCAGCTTTTATTTAGTATGAAATATATTTAAAAATACAAAGTACCAATTTGAAAAGGGCTAGGTACAGTCGGACACTCTTGAAAACGCAAGTGGCAGCATGAGTGGAATGTTCAAAACTACCTAAAAAATGAAACACCGGGTATGTATGCTGCTGGTGTCGCGGTTTCAGCTTTCCGGCGTATTCAGTTTTCCGGGTGACCAAATACGGTAACATTACGTCATGCCATGGCTGCGCACTGCAAGCGAAAGTAGTCCATTTCAGTGCCGTACTGAGTCTTCTGCGTTGCTACTCTCTTCGGTAGCTAGCTGTCATGGCGGCGTCCACGAGTACATCGAGCGGTGAACGCATATGGATCGTCTAAGAGAATTTTGTGAGAAGACCAATCACATTAAACAGTTTGGGGTCACTAAGAGACAGTACTCGCTCGCGGCGGTTTTTTCTGACGATTTTTAGAGCCTACAGCGTGCAGAAATGTAGTCCTACGTCACCCGGAAAACTGAATACGCCGGAAAGCTGAAACCGCGACACCGGTGCCACATAGCGTTCAAATGTCCCACATTGCAATAATACAAGACAATTGACAATCTGTAGTTATAAATGTTACAGGAAAAAGACAAACCTGGTTTATTCAAATTACTGACGCTGGTCCCGACTGTCTTCACAATTATTTTCCCAGTAACAAAAGCATTCATACCTCTATAGATAATCGTAGTTGCATTGTTGGATCCAGCCAGAGCTGTGCATGCAATGGCCATAGGACTGATTTGACTTGAACTCATCACCAATGTAGAGCGAACTACACACGTAGATACATTCACCGATTGGATCGTGTAGCCATCTCCTGAAGCGTCTAAATTCTCCCAACTATCGGTTTGTTTGTGGTACAGACTCCACGTAATGATCGGCCCAGATGGGTCACTAGCCGTGCACTCGTACTCGAGATTGCTCTTCATAACCAGACGACGCACTCTTAAATCCAACTCTGTTTAATAGTCAATGTCAATGATAAATTCAAATAATAGACAAACAAAACAAACAAAAACATATTTTGTATACAGGAACATAAAACAAAACGCGGGTCACTCTACAAACAGCTTGTTTAATTAATACATGGATTGAATTTCGCTGAAGTCATAACAAGTTGATACTTAAAATGAAACTTTCAATACAAACCATACGTACTGAGGGACCCACAGGCGTGAAGTGTCTTGATATCTTGTAGTGTAAGGAGATGATTAAATACCATGAGATCGCTGTAAGCTGCAGTCCCACCCCACACACTTGCTGAATATTCTCTGTCACACGAGTTGGTCATGCCTAAGTATAACTGCGTGCATAAATCTACGTTTCCAGGTCCTTGTGTGTACACATCGTGTCCAACAGTTGCACCGTTGATGTATAAATTGAATGGCAGATCCTGAGCTGTGTCTTGTACCACTGCGAGGTGAAACCATTCATTAAGTGGTATCTTAGAGCGGCTGTATTTCTTGAAATGATAGTTTGATACTGTTCGTGTAATGCATGAGAAGAGATCCGATGAGCTAGTGTAAAAGAAAGATATACCCCTGCCAAAATATGTTTGTCCTCCAGTACTAATATAGTATCGATTACCATCGAAGCCTGATGACGTATCTATCTTAAGCCATAAAGACCACGAAATGGATTTACAAAGACCCGGGTCAGAGATGCAGGTATCTCTGAAATCACCGAGATCCAGGTAAGAGCCTACCTGGGCATACACTGCGTGTGCTTGATCAACTACATCAGGAGCGGGAACCGTCTTCACGAGACCCAGGTTACCAGCGATTTCATACTCCTTGCTACTGACTCTAGTTTCCTCGCATGGTGTTGAGTTCAAGGCGCGGTGCAGAATTGGATGTAGGTGTTGGCTTTCTGGTCGGTAATCTGTCAGTAAGGTAAATGATGAACTTAGTGTGAGGCATCAAACAAAAAGGGCACCAGGGATACTGGGCTGACACACGAGCCCAGTAAGGCTCTGTAAACAATGAAACCATGCTTTCCAGAGGGTTTTCATTGTTCACGTACCTTAATCTCCAATTATCAAGCTTTCATCCCCACCTCCTGTCCCATAACTCAAGCCAATAAATTACCCCTGTGGTATACACACCTACCCCCATGGACCATGCACTGACCATAGAGCTGTCATTCCTCAAATGTCCCACATTGCAATAATACAAGTATTGACAATTGCCTATCTGTAGTTGTAAATGTTAAAGGAAAAAGACAAACCTGGTTTATTCAAATTACTGACGCTGGTCCCGGCTGTCTTCACTGTTACAGTATAAAAACTAGACATTGAATTTTTGTTTACTACAAAAACAAGGTGTTCGTCGGGAGCGATTGATTGAATACGTAACGACATTTAACATTATCAATCCAATGCCTGGTTCAAGAGTTATGAATTTTACAAAACGTATACATCAACTTCCGGTTTGGACCGGAGGTCAAGGTCAAGTAGGGTCACATTTTGCGTAGAGCGGGATAAGTTTATGAAGACCTTTTAGATGATGGATAGATTGTAAACATCCAATATTTGGTTCAGAAGTTATGATTTTTTCAACTATAAAGCTTCAAATTCCGTTTTGGACCGGAAGTCAATGTCAAATGAGGTCACAGTGTGTAGCGTTTCTTAAATCTTTGGAGCCCTTTCTGATGATGTATAGATGATAAAAATCCAATGTGTGGTTCAGGAGTTCTGATTTTTTCAAATATAAAATTTCATTTTCCGGTTTGAACAGGAAGTAAAGGTCAATTGGGGTCACATTCTGTATATCGTTTGTTAAGTTGTTACTCACTTGTCCAATGATGTATAGATTGTAAAAGTCCATTGTGTGGTTCAGGAATTATGAATTTTGAAACATTAAATTTCAACTTCCGTTTTCAACCGGAAGTCAGGGTCAAACGGGGTCACAATAAGTGTAGCGTATGTTAGGTTTTATAAAGACCTTTCAGATGATGTACAGATTGTAAAAATCCAAGGTGTGGTTCAGGAGTTACGAATTTTTATTACATGGATTATCTTTATGCCGGGGTGCGCCAAGGTAACATGCAGCGATGCTAAATGTATTCCTACGTGTAGTTGATGTAAACCGAACTACACGTTCAATATACCCGTATCTGTACACGTGCTATTACACTATCTCGCGTTATCAAAGTGGGTCAACACAAACGTGCGCTTTAATGCCGGTGGTTATAAGACAAGATGTAAATGTCAAAATGTTGTTATTTCTGTGCAAAAGTTTGAGCAGGCTCAACGTTCTACAACCTGATGCTAAAATTATGCTGAAATGATAAATAGTTTTTGAGATACGAATTTTATGAAATTTTAAATTTCCGGGTTGAACCGGAAGTCAAGGTCAAATGGGGTCATACTTTGTGTAGCGTTTGTTGAACGTTTAACGACCTATCCGATGATGTATGAATTGTAAAAATCCAATATGTGGTACAAGAGTTATGATTTGTTTACAAATATTAAACTTTGACTCATTGTAATTCAATACCTGATTACGTCATCATGACATCATCAAGTTTGTGTCGTCTTGATATTGAGGTCCAATTATCTGGTGAGTTTCAATGTTCAATTCAATTTTAATCTTGAGTTATGCCCCGAAATTCATTTTTTAAAGAAAACAAACAAAGGCAAACTTTGACCTTCCGGTACGACCGGAAGCAAAGATCATACGATTTTTGCGTTAACTTTTGAAATGTTGCCCAAGTCCTGATCTATCCGATGCTCAATTATGAACATCACAACTTTCAAATTCAAGGAGATACAGCCAATAGCAAATGGTCATTTTTCAACTTTAAAACCCTTATAATTCGACACCCGATGACGTCATCGCGACGTCATCAACTCTGTGCCGTTTTCCTATTGAGGTTCAATTGTCTGATGAGTTTCAAGGTTCAATTCAGTTTCAATCATGAGTTATGTTCTAGAGAAGAGTTCCAGGGAAGAAGAAGAAGAAGAAGAAGAAGAAGATGGAGAAAAAAAAAACCCAGAACAAAAACAAAAACAAAAACAAAAACAAAGAGGTGTTCGTGCTCATATTGCACGAACACCTACAAAAAACCAGAACAATAACAAGAGGTGTTCGTGCTTGTATTGCACGAACACCTAAAAAAAACCAAAAAACTAGAGATTCAGTTTTTGTTGGTTACAAAAACAAGGTGTTCGTGAGTGATGTCATCAAATTATGATTAAATGAATTGGTGAAAAAATCTTATGTTTGGTTCAGAAGTTAGTTTTTTCCATTATAAAACTTCAACTTCCGGTTTGAACTGGAACTCAAGTCAAATGGGGTCACATTTTGTGTAGTGCTTGTTGAGATTTTAAAGTAATAACGTAATGATTGTAAAAATCCATTGTGTGCATGGTACAGGAGATATGTTTTTGACAAACATTAAATTTCATTTTCCGGTTTAAAACGGAAGGCAAGGTTAAACGGGGTCACAATTAGTGTAGCATATGTCAGGTTTTATAAAGACCTTTCAGATGATGTGTGGATTGTAAAAATCCAGTGTGTGGTTCAAGAGTTACGAATATTAAATTTTATCTTCTGGTTTGAACGGGAAGTCAAGGTCAAGGGTCACATTTTGTGTATTGTTTCTTAAGTTGTTACATACTTTCCCAATAATTTATAGATTGTAAAAATCCAATGTGTTGTTTAGAAGTTACGATTTGTTGAAACTTTTACTTTCACTTTCCGGTTTGAACCGGAAGTCAAGGTCAAATAAGGTCACAGTGTGTAGCGTTTCTTAAATCTTTGGAGCCCTTTCTGATGATGTATAGATGATAAAAATCCAATTTGTGGTTCAGGAGTTCTGATTTTTTCAAATTTTAAATTTCATCTTCCGGTTTGAACAGGATGTAAAGGTCAATTGGGTTCACATTCTGTATATTGTTTTTAAAGTTGTTACATACTTTCTCAATGATGAATAGATTGTAAAAATCGATTGAGTTGTTCAGAAGTTAAGATATTTTTAAATATTAAATTTCAACTTCCGGTTTGAACCGGAATTCAAGGTCAAACAGGGTCACACGTTGTGTAGCGCGTGTTAAGTTTATTAAGATCTTTCAGATGATGTATGGATTGCAAATATCCAATGTGTGGTTCAGGAGTTATGACATTTTCAAATATTAAATTTTTTGCTCGTTGTTTCTTTGTATATTGGACAGTCACGCCAAATGTATTCATACATGTAGCTGTACAGTACATACATTAGTTTTCAACTGGAGCGTCTTGGAACCAAGACTAAACACACTGTCACTCACTACAGCGTGATCGTAGGGCCTACATATCGTGCCGTCGTGCGTTGTCAACGTGAGTTACGTCAATGTTGATCCACAAGAGGGCGCTATTTTAGGAAAACTGTATTAGCAAACCGGTGAACAAAAAAAAAAACGCTCATGGACTTGGACCCAAGTCTAATTCAGCACATGTGTACACGTATCACGCGTTGTCAACGTGCGCTTTAACGTCCGGTTATGACCAGATGTAAACATCAACATGTTGTCATATCTGTGCAAAAGTTTGAGAAGGCTCAATCATCTATAATCTGATGCAAGAATTATGATAAACAAATATGTGGTTTTTGAGATATGAATTGAAATTGAATTTTTGAATTGTTCAGCTTCCAGTTTGAACCGGAAGTCGAGGTCAAATTGGGTCATGCTTTGTGTAGCGTTTGTTGAACTTTTAACAACCTATCCGATGATGTGTAGATTGTAAAAATCCAACATGTGGTTCATGAGTTATGGATTTTTACAGATAATAAACTTTGATTTATTGTAATACAAAACCTGATGACGTCATCATAACATCATTAAGTTTGTGCCGTCTTGATATTAAGGTTCAATTGTCTGATGAGTTGCAACGCTCAATTCCATTTTAATCTTGAGTTATGCCCCGAATTATGAAAAACAAACAAAGGCAAACTTTGACCTTCCGGTACGACCAGAAGTAAAGGTCATACGATTTTGGCGTTAACTTTTCAAATGTTGCCCCAGTGTTGATCTATCCGATGCCCAACTATAAACATCATAGCTTTCAAATTCAAGGATATACAGCAAATAGCAAATGGTCATTTTTCATTGTTAGGGTGCCGTCTTTATATTGAGGTTCAGTTGTCTGATGAGTTTCAATGTTTAATTCAGTTTCAATCTTGAGTTATGCTGTAGAGAAGAGTTCCGGGGAAGGAAGATGAAGAAGAACTAGGGCTTCAGTTTTTGTTTGTTACAAAAACAGGGTGTTCGAGAGTAATGTCATCAAATTATGAGTGAATGATTTGGTGTCAACAAGTTACCTTATCAATCCAACGTCTGGTTAAGGAGTTAGATTTGTTTATTATAAAAATTCAACTTCCGGTTTGAACTGGAAGTCAAGGTCAAATGGGTTCACACTTTGTGCAGCGTTTGTTGACTTTTTGAAGACCTTAACAATGATGTATACATTTAAAAAATCAATGTCTGATTAAGGAGTAATGATTGGTTAAAATATTAAACTTCAACTTCCGGTTTGAACGGGAAGTCAAGGTCAAATGAGGTCACATTCTGCGTATTGTTTCTTAAGTTACATACTTTTCCAATAATGTAAAGGTTGTAAAAATCCAATGTGTTGTTTAGTAGTTACGATTTGTTGAAACATTAACTTTCACTTTCCGGTTTGAACCGGAAGTCAAGGTCAAATAAGGTCACAGTTTCTAGCGTTTCTTAAATCATTGGAGCCCTTTCTAATGATGTATAGATGATAAAAATCCAATGTGTGGTTAAGGAATTCTGATTTTTTTTCAAATATTACATTTCATCATCCGGTTTTAACAATAAGTAAAGGTCAATTGGGGTCACATTCTGTATATCATTTTAAAAAATGTTACATACTTTCCCAATGATGAATAGGTTGTAAAAATCGAATGAGTTGTTCAGAAGTTAAGATTTTTTTTAAATACTAAATTTCTACTTCCGGTTTGAACCGGAATTCAAGGTCAAACAGGGTCTTACTTTGTGTAGCGCGTGTTCAGTTTATTAAGACCTTTCAGATGATGTATGGATTGTAAATATCCAATGTGTGCTTCAGGAGTTATGAATTTTTCAAGTATTAGATGGATTATCTTTATGCCGGGGTGCGCAATATTCAGCGATGCTAAATGTTTTACTACGTGTAGTTGATGTAAACTGAACTACACGTACAATTGTACACGTATCTGTACACGTGTTATCACTATCACGCGTTATCTACGTGGATCAACACAAACGTGCGCTTTAATGCCTGTGGTTATAAGACAAGATGTAAATGTCAAAATGTTGTTATTTCTGTGCAAAAGTTTGAGCAGGCTCAACGTTCTACAACCTGATGTAAACATTATGCTGAAGTGATAAGTAGTTTTTGAGATACGAATTTTGTAAGGTCAAGGTCTAATGGGGTCACTTTCTGTGTAGCGTCTGTTGGACCTTTAACGAACTTTCCGATGATGTATAGATTGTAAAAATCCAACATGTCGTTCATGAGTTATGATTTTTTTTCAAATATTAAACTTTGATTTAATGTTATTCAATACCTGATGACGTCATCATGACATCATCAAGTTTGTGTCGTCTTGATATTTAGGTTCAAAAGTCTGATGAGTTTTAATGTAAAATTCAATTTCAATCTTGAGTTATGCCGTAAATAAGCCCGAAAATGATACTTTTCAAGAAAAAAACCCAAAGGCAAACTTCGACCTCGGGGCATGACCTCGAAGAAAAGATCATACGATTTTGACGTTAACTTTTGAAATGTAGCCCCAGTCTTGATCTATCACATGCCCAATTATAAACATCATAGCTTTCATATTCAATGAGATACAGCAAAAACCAAAAAGTCATTTTTCAACTTTAAAAACCTTGTAATTTGACACCTGATTACGTCATCATGACGTAATGACAACTGTGCCGTCTTCGTATTAAGGTTCAATTGTCTGATGAGTTTCAAGGTTCAATTCAGTTTCAATCTTGAGTTACGTTCCAAAGTTGTTTTTTGAAGGAAAACAAAACAAAGGCGAACTTCGTCCCAGAGTAACGACCCGGAAGTTAAGGTCATACGATTTTGGCGTTAACTTTTCAAATGTTGCCCCAGTCTTGATCTATCATCTGTCCAAGTATGAACATCATAGCTTTCATATTCGTAAAGATACAGCAAAAAGCAAAAGGTCATTTTTCAACTTTAAAAACCTTGTAATTCGACACCTGATGACGTCATCATGACGTAATGACAACTGTGCTGTCTTCGTATTGAGGTTCAATTGTCTGATGAGTTTCAATGTTCAATTCAGTTTCAATCTTGAGTTATGCTGTAGAGAAGAGTTCTCCGGAAGAAGAAGATGGAGAAGAAAAACTAGACATTGAGTTTTTGTCATGTGACAAAAACAAGGTGTTCGTGGGGAGTGATTGAATGAATAGGTCATTATACCTTATCAATCAAATGCCTGGTCCAGGAGTTATGAATTTTTCAAAAACAAATTAACATCAACTTCCGGTTTTGACCGGAAGTCAAGGTCAAATAGGGGTCACATTTTGTGTAGCGCGTTTAGTTTATGAAGACATTTTAGATGGTGCATTGATTGTAAACCTCCAACAATTTGTTGAAACATTAACTTTCACTTTCCGGTTTGAACCGGAAGTCAAGGTCAAATGAGGTCACAGTGAGTAGCGTTTCTTAAATCTTTGGAGCCCTTTCTGATGATGTATAGATGATAAAAATCCAATGTGTGGTTCAGGAGTTCTGTTTTTTCAAGTATTAAATTTCATCTTCCGGTTTGAACAGGAAGTAAAGGTCAATTGGGGTCACATGATGTATATCGTTTGTTAAGTTGTCACATACTTGTCCAATGATGTATAGATTGTAAAAATCCATTGTGTGGTTCAGGAATTATGAATTTTGAAACATTAAATTTCAACTTCCGCTTTGAACCGGAAGTCAGGGTCAAACGGGGTCACAATAAGTGTAACGTATGTTAGGTTTTATAAAGACCGTTCAGATGATGTATAGATTGTAAAAATCCAATGTGTGGTTCAGGAGTTACGAATTTTTCAAGTATTACATGGATTATCTTTATGCAGCGATGCTAAATGTATTCCTACATGTAGTTGATGTAAACTGAACTACACGTTACATGTACCCGTATCTGTACACGTGCTATTAGAGTATTTTAAATTTCCGGGTAGAACCGGAAGTCAAGGTCAAATGGGGTCACTTTCTGTGTAGCGTCTGTTGGACCTTTAACGAACTTTCCGATGATGTATAGATTGTAAAAATCCAACATGTCGTTCATGAGTTATAATTTTTTTTCAAATATTAAACTTTGATTTGATGTAATTCAAAACCTGATGACGTCATCATGACATCATCAAGTTTGTGTCGTCTTGATATTTAGGTTCAAATGTCTGATGAGTTTCAATGTAAAATTCAATTTCAATCTTGAGTTATGCCGTAAATAAGCCCGAAAATGATGTTTTTCAAGAAAAAAAACCAAAGGCAAACTTCGACCTAGGAGCATGACCTCCAAGAAAAGGTCATACGATTTTGACGTTAACTTGTGAAATGTAGCCCCAGTCTTGATCTATCACATGCCCAATTATGAACATCATAGCTTTCATATTCAATGAGATACAGCAAATACCAAATGATCATTTTTCAACTTTAAAAACCTTGTAATTTGACACCTGATAACGTCATTATGACGAAATTGTGCAAGTGCCGTGCTCATGTTAAGGTTCAAGTATATGCCAAGTTTCAAGGTTCAATTAAATTTCTTTTTTGAGTTCGTTTCTGGAGAAGAGTTCCCCGGAAGAAGAAGATGAAGAAGAAAAAAAAAACAGAACAAAAACAACAGGTGTTCGTGCTGTATTGCACGAACACCTAAAAAAACAGAACAATAACAAGAGGTGTTCGTGCTTGTATTGCACGAACACCTAATAACAAAGTCATCGAGAGCATTGAACGTCATAGAAGTCTCGCAGTATTCGAGATAATTATGACATATGTGGTTCCACATCAAAGGCGGTGTGATGGGCTGATGGTGCTCATTGGACCATTTCCCCATACCTATAATAACCCTCGGTCACCGCTTCCTGTTTAGGAAAGATCCAACCTCTATCAATAATATTGTAGCTCCATGGTATTAATCCATTGGAAATCGTTATTGTCATTCTTTCCCTTATTAAGTCTGCTGCCACCTAGCGTCCCTGAAAGTCCCAACTGGATGGATCAAACCGAATCAGGCAGAAACAAACAATGACAATCCTACTAGTACTAGTTAATAATAATGAATATTTATATTGCGCAATATCCACCTTAGGTGCTCAAAGCGCATGAAAAGAAATATAGCAAGATGAAAGGAAGAAAGAAAAGACTGTACTCAAATGCTGTTTCAAACAAATGAAATTTCAATCTGTCTTAAAATGTTGTGCTCAGAGCGTCTGGCTAACTAACCTAACTGAATACAAAACCCCGTTTATGCCAAAGTGGTGGGATTTTGTTGAAACAATTTTTTTCCCAGTAACAAAAGCATTCATACCTCTATATATAATCGTAGTTGCATTGTTGGATCCAGCCAGAGCTGTGCATGCTATGGCCACAGGACTGACTTGACTTGAACTCATCACCAATGTAGAGCGAACTACACACGTAGATACATTCACCAATTGGATCGTGTAGCCATCTCCTGAAGCGTCTAAATTCTCCCAACTATCGGTTTGTTTGTGGTAATACAGACTCCACGTAATGATCGGCCCAGATGGGTCACTAGCCGTGCACTCGTACTCGAGATCGCTCTTCATAACCAGACGACGCACTCTTAAATCCCACTCTGTTTAATAGTCAATGTCAATGATAAATTCAAATAATAGACAAATTTTGTATACAGGAACATAAAACAAAACGCGGGTCTACAAACAGCTTGTTAAATTAATACATGGATTGAATTTCGCTGAAGCCATAACAAGTTGATACTTAAAATGAAACTTTCAATACAAACCATACGTACTGAGGGACCCACAGGCGTGAAGTGTCTTGATATCTTGTAGTGTAAGGAGATGATCAAATACCATGAGTTCGCTGTAAGCTGCAGTCCCACCCCACACACTTGCTGAATATTCTCTGTCACACGAGTTGGTCATGCCTAAGTATAACTGCGTGCATAAATCTACGTTTCCAGGTCCTTGTGTGTACACATCGTGTCCAACAGTTGCACCGTTGATGTATAAATTGAATGGCAGATCCTGAGCTGTGTCTTGTACCACTGCGAGGTGAAACCATTCATTAAGTGGTATCTTAGAGCGGCTGTATTTCTTGAAATGATAGTCTGATGCTGTACGTATCATAATTGAGAAGAGATCCAATGAGCTGGTGTAAAAGAAAGATATACCCCTGCCAAAACCTGTTTGTCCTCCAGTACTAATATAGTATGGAATACCATCGAAGCCAGGTGACGTACCTATCTTAAGCCATAAAGACCACGAAATAGAGTTACAAAGACCCGGGTCAGAGATGCAGGTATCTCTGAAATCACCGAGATCCAGGTAAGAGCCTACCTGGGCATACACTGCGTGTGCTTGATCAACTACATCAGGAGCGGGAACCGT
Source organism: Plazaster borealis (assembly GCA_021014325.1). Taxonomy (NCBI): domain Eukaryota; kingdom Metazoa; phylum Echinodermata; class Asteroidea; order Forcipulatida; family Labidiasteridae; genus Plazaster; species Plazaster borealis. The sequence goes on from CM037461.1 coordinate 57,780, forward strand.
CTTCACGAGACTCAGGTTACCAGCGATTTCATACTCCTTGCTACTGACTTCAGTTTCCTCGCATGGTGTTGAGTCCAAGGCGCGATGCAGAATTGGATGTAGGTGTTGGCTTTCTGGTTGGTAATCTGTCAGTAAGGAATGATGAACTAAAGTGTAAACAAAAAGGGCAACAGGGATAGTGGGCTGACACACGAGCCCAGTGAGGTCCTGTAAACAATGAAACAATGCTTCCCAGGGGGTTTTCATTGTTCAAGTAAGAATTCGTTGAAAAAGATTTCATAGAAACAGCCTACTTCTAACCTTCCAACTATCAAGCTTTCGTCCCCACCTCCTTTCCCATAACTCAAGCCAATAAATCGCCCCTGTGGTATGAACATCTACCTCCATGGACCATGCACTGACCATAGAGCTGTACTTGCTCTATGCACTGACCATCACCATTATCCGGTCAGTGACCAAGCTTTTCAAATCCCCTATAAAATGTCCTCAGTTTCTTTCTTAGATTATTCTCTGTTGTTCTGTTCTTAGCGACAGACGACCTGGTTAGCCAAGTGCAACATTGGCTATTTATTAGTAAAACAAACAAGAAGGAAACTTGGGGGGGGGGCGTCAGGTGGTAGCATATTTACCAAGTAAATCCACTGTTTTCAGAAATGTGCGCATGCCTATATAGAACAAAGTGAACAATAGAAAATTACTTGGCATGTCTGCTGCCACCTAGCGTTCCAAAGTCTCCCAAAGGTTGTGCAAAATGTAAACATACTCACTTAAATAATTCGTAATATTTTTGCTCATCCAGACATTTTTCGGAACCTCTGCTGAGGACACATTGACGAATACCTTGTCGATGTACTTCATGATGAATGTGAGTTCCTCAAGGCTTGTGACTGTGGCCAGTTCGGCAACACGTCCAGCATTGCTGTAGCTCTCACAGAACGTCACCGCTTCTTCGTAGGGGAGGTCTTCAGGGAAATACCGGTAGCAGTAGTTTTGGTTCTTAACCCATTGGAACGGACACGGTGAGCATACAGCGTGGCTTGTTGTAATACACGCAGTTAAAACTACAGCTACGGTGTGCAGTAACCACATCTCCATGTTGTTTTGGATGGACAAAAGTATACCGAGTGAGTTCTCGTTATCGTACTTTTCTTGTGTACACGGCGAAAGCTGGTATACTACTTGTCCCTGTCTCGACAAGCAAGCAAGTGGGACTTCTTGTCGATCGATAACAAGAGTTCTTGATTCACACGTTTGTCTTGATTGATGATGACATTTAAATTAACATAAATGCCGTTTATAGCATATAGGGCCTACGGGCCTGCGTTGATTACAAGGTGGAATAACAACCAGACTCTTGGGAGTGTCCCCGACAGCCATCAATCTGTGACTTGAAAAGAGAACAATACTATCATTAGACTTGTTAGTATGAAATGATTAATTACAGTTGTCCAAATTGACCTTTTTTGTTTTTTCCATAATATGAGGGTACTTTCAGCGGCAAATTTCCCCGCATCACAGTTACTTTTTTATCGTTTTTGACTTTATGTGTGTTTTTACTTGTATCAATGGCAAAATAAATAATTATACGGCATTAACAATAAAAGAAAGAAAGAAAAAGAAAAAAAACAGTCCGTTTAATTTTCGCATCTCGTACAATTTCGTTCACACACGCCCTCACGCGGTCAAAAATACTACGAATTGTCTCTGCTTTAGGTGTGCTGTTATACAATATTTAATTTTACATCTGATGCTCTTTTCAAGATCTACGATGATAACAGACCCATTATGCTTTATTGGCTTAGAATTTGGGTTAGGGTTAGGTTACGTCCTGTGTTAGTGTTTTAATCGCAATGATTATTAAGACGTGTAGTTTATGGCCAGATGCTGTTATCCAAATTAGACAAGAAAGCTCTGTACAGAACGTGCAAAAGACAACCACACTTTTGCAAACGACAATGACAATTTTGTTTTATAGCTAGTTTTTCCCCTTGGAATTTTTCTAACTAGTTTGCTGCCAATAATGCCATCAAAAAATAGGCCTATGGAATTTGTTTAAGTCCACGTCACAAGGACGTAAGATCAGAGCCTGTTATCATTGGCTCTGGTAATCAAAAGAGAAGAAGAAAAAGTCCACCCAAAATAAAATAAAAATGATGCGCACAAAAAAATAAGCGCAAAGGGACCAAATGGCTTGAATTTGGCCCTCGTTTTCAAAAATTGTACAACTGCGCTGCACTAACGCGCCGATGTACATTATTTTTCTTTCATTTATTCGCCCCCCCCCCCTCCCCCCAATAATTTTTTTTTTTTCTGGTTACGGGCCTGGTTATTGACGTTCAGATTTGGACACACTTCCACGTTGATGACCCATTGTTCTTTTTCTGAATAGTTGTAGTCCTGTTTTGAATGGTAGCAATCTCACCTGATGAATGCTATTGACTATTATGCTAATAAGTAACTGAAACAGCCGTTAGTATTGCTAATCAGCACCATTGTTCATTGCACAATATTGATAAGAAAGTGACCCACACTAATTATACGTTGACTGTCACAGCTGATGACTTGAACTTGACTTAAATGCCAGATAAACACATGAATATTTAAGCAAAAAAAATACAAGAACATCAATAAACTAAGAAAACGTTTAAGTAAGGTCACACAGCTAATTTACAGATGGTTCTTTAACATCTAACGGAGCCCAGAGCCGGGCCAGAGCCTCAGCCGAGGTTTGGAAAAGACCCTGGTATCTTTACTGCAACAGTCCAAATTTGTCCCATTTCAAAACTGTCTGAACTAATTCACTTGGGGGGGGGGGGTTGTGTATACGAAACAAGAACATCATCTTTTGAATAAATAAAGGCACTGAACACGTTTGGAAATTGTCAAAGACACTTGGTGTATCCCAACACATGCATAAAATAACAAGCCTGTGAAAATTTGGGCTCAATTTGGTCATCGAAGTTGCAAGAAAATGATGAAAGAAAAAAAAACCTTGTTGTACAATTGTGTGCTTTCAGATAGGAATAAAAACTTCTTGCAAGAAGTTTTTATTATTTTAGTGAGAAATTACCTCTTTCTCAAAAACTGCGTTACTTCAAAGGGAGTCGTTTCCTACAATGTTTTACGCTATCACAGCTCTCCGTTGCTTGTTACCAAGTAATTTTTTATGCTAATATTTGTTTTGAGTCATTACCAAACGTGTACGATACCTTTAAATTAAGACATTTACAAAGTTAAAAAATTACAAAATTTAGTTTATAAACATGTTTGCTAATCTGGTTACATACTCTAAGGAGATATTTTTTGAATACCCGGCGTCCACAGGGCAGGGAGTTGTGTAAAAGATGCTTCGATGCTTGGTTGAAAAGTGCATAGTTACGTCACAAGTGTAGTATCAGTATAAGCCAAGTATAAACTGCGCAAGTCGCGGCGCATCGGCTAGTTTATTGTTGGGTTCTTCTGTCAGCAGTTTGACTTCCTTCACACGTTGTAACCCCTTGAATTGTCGCCTACTCACGGTATACTTTGAGCAAGTTCGGTGCTAATCTTTAGTCAATATTTGCCACTTAAATCACACTATTGTGTGTTCTGTGGTTCATTCGAATGCGTTTAGTCGATTGATTCGTCAAAAATATAGCAACCCAACAACCCAGCAAACACGTAACGTCATCGTAACGTTACTGTAAAGTTGTATTTTGGTTACGTTATTTCCCAACTAAAACACAACTAACTTGCAATATTGCAAAAAGGTTGCAGTTTCGTCTTGTTACTTAAAGGAACATTACAGAATTGGTTTTTGCTAACCAAACAGTTAAGCACTCTATATAATCCACCATATACATAAACTGACAGTAGAAGTTTGAGATCGATCGGCCATCTGGGTCACGAGAAAATAGTGAAAAACCGATTACACATTTGCATGTGTTATACAGTGCATGAATAAAACGCTCATGAGCGATAAACTCCAATCGGAAATTAGTTTTATTTATTTCTCAAATATGGCATTTCAGACAGAAATATTTCTACAGATGTTTTCTACTATCATCATCATTAGACCGTGTTTATGTAAATCTGTGATGTTAAAGAAAATTTTAATTACCAGTTCTGTAACGTTCCTTTAATAACATAAATACAACGTTATAACAATGTTATATTTTAACCCTCCTCTAAAAACGTCTTGTGAATATTTTTTTGCAACGTTGTCTGAAGGTTGTGGTTCTGTCACGTTATTTGTCAATGGTCCTTTATATATTCGTCTCTTGATCCTTTATATATTTTAGGTGGTCTTTTATATATTTGTATTCGTATATGGGTTTGCTCTTATATATATGGGTTTGCTCTTTTATATGTGGGTTTGCTCTTATATATATGGTTTTGCTCTTATATATTTGTAACTGCTCATTTAGTCATAAACGGCCCCTCATACCCGTGAAAACTGTTAACATAAAATCACTCAATGGGGGCGGTGCCGTCGTTGGGGTGGGAGTCGATGGCCTCTGTGGAGCTCTAGAGGGCGCCATTATTTCTTTTACGTACATCTATCTCTCGATGATGCAAAAAACCTCCCACTTTTCTGCGTGAATATCAAAGCATAGGAAGTGAGTTTCTCTGGTCAGCACAAAAGCAAAGAAAATGGTGAGTAAACACTGTTGAATTGTGCCTGTTTTGTGTCCTAGTTATTGAAGGAAATTCGTAAGAAATCGTAGGTTGGTGTGAGTTATTTGTTTGCAAAGTATGTCGTCGTACGGCAGCGACTTTCACTTTGTGTGTTTTGACATGTAGGCCTATGGACCATTATTGCCATTTGGCATTGTGTTCCTATTTTCTATGCTAATATTTTGCCCAGTATCCGGACAGTGCGTTGAATTTTATAATAATAATAATAATATTCAAGCAGGTTGAAGCAATGCGTCAAATGTAATTTTATGGTTTTAGAAAAATGTACATTACGTCCATGTATCACTGCTGGTCTCTGGTCACTATTCAATCATCAGTGGCACCACCACAGTGCCACAAGGCTGTCACTGTGACTGTCGTCAGCATCTAGCCCACCTTGTTGAGCTGTAATGGCTCTCTTTTAACATCGGTCTTATAACACTCACCATTACAGCCCACCATCCATACATGTCTTAAACGCGTAGTTTAAAAGTACGAGCAAGTCGTACCTCTTTGATCGCAAATTTCTCCCACTTATAAACATCACATACTACTCCAACCTCCCTCACTTTGTTCCTTACATCCTTACAATTTTTGTGACATATTCCAGGGCTCACCAAATGATGCCTTTGTCCAGATATGATGATTTGAAAATGGCAAAAAAAAAATGTGTACAAAAATTACATTGAAGTTCGTCTCGTAACGGGGCCGCCATTTAACTTCTGCTTCACTGCCTGTTGATCGTGAGAAAGTCAGGGCGCCCTGACAGCTCAACAAGGTGGGCTAGTCAGCATCTGTCACTAGTGTCAGTCATGTCAGTAAGTCACTAAAGTGTCATCATCTGATCTGCATCATTTCCATTTTCTAACTAAGACTAATTTAATTAAAAGTAAAACAACACATGGTCCGCACATGAACAAAAAGGTTGTACTCCACCTCCATACATGTAGGTGTGAAGGTCGGAAGTCCCATCCCAAACAAGGCATGTTGTATAGTAGGCATCCCCCATGCAACACACGGCAGTAGTTGTTTAGTGTGGACGAAGTGATGTCATTTTACACTGTGTTTACTTTTACTTTACCTTATTTCATCTCAAGGCATAAAAGAATACAGTTTGTACTAATGCATTTTTTGAATATAAAGATCAGAATAATAACATTTGAATAACACCACCTAGAGATGCAGGGGACCCACAAAAAGCAAGCTTGTCCAGTGCGAGTCCCCTGAACATAAACAACAAAGAAGATACATGATGACAAGAATGATTATAAACAAAGACAGTATGAAAGCTAAACAAAACACGTACGTACACAAAAATAACGTAACATAATAGTTAAATTAGAGGTGAATTTTAAATGAAAATGAATATGATAACAAACGGGTGAATTTTACAGGGAAATGAATGAATTTATAAAATAAAATAAAAGGTTCCAAAACAAGCAAAAGTACTACAAAAAGGAGCATGCAAGAAAGCCACACCAACAAGATATAAAATAATACAAAATAACACAAAACCATGATCTCTGAAGATAAACAGGTATTACGAATGAATTAGAAGGAATTTTGCATAACAGTATTGACAAGAAAAGACAATTTGATAAGCGATGAAATTCTGAGTTCATGAATTTGAGTACTTGTTAAGAAGAATCATGTAAAAAACAATGGCAAACATTCTTGCTTTCACGATAAACTATTGGGTGTTTTTACAAATGGAATACCATGATTTGAAAGAATATTTTGGGAGAGTTTTTAAAGAAGTTATTTGTAGGTACATGTAAGACTAGAGGCATTTATTTCCAAAGCAGGTGTGGATTGTGAATATTTCAATCTCTCTTTTAACAATTTGTTTCTTTGAGACGACAGTACAGTTGAGCAAACTTCTGTGCACAACTTTCAAGGTAAACTACAGACATTTTACATACTACACAAACAATTTGTTCATAATTTTAGTTGATCTGTCTTATGTTTTAAACCTCAAAGCTTCATCATGGTAAAGGAAACAAAACAACTGTGAAATCATTTGAAAGGTAGTTTCATCTTCTATTTTTTTCTTCAAATTAGCATTCAAGAAACTTCAGGCCATTAACTATTTTTTGCATAAAAATAATCACAACGAAAGTTATCAAAGGATTTCTAGGCACAGTAAAAATTATTCTCACTTTCCGTGCTGCGTTCAAGGAGTATATAACTATGTTTACTTGTGCGCAAGTGCTAAAGGGTTAAGTTAGCTGGTACCGGCAATACATTGACTTCCAAAAATGTAAATTACATCCAGCGCATATCTCTGCCATGAGCATGATGAGCCTCCATCTGTATGGTTGATACTGGCACTTTAAGTTTTCAATATCACAATCATTTTCAAAACTGCTCATGTTTATTATGATTTGTTGTTTTATTCCCATAGAGTTTCTTGGGGTTTGGTCAAGGTGCCGATATTGACATAGTATTGGATGATGCAGCAACTCGCAAACAAGCAGAAATCAAAACAGAAGATGGCAAGAAAGAAAGGCTCTTTTTGTTTTATGATGGAGAATCCATCACTGGGAAAGTGAACGTGAACTTGAAAGGGCGTAAATTAGAGCACCAAGGGATTCGTATTGAATTTGTCGGACAAATAGGTGAGTAGTCCCTCTGGGCTGATACAGCTGGAACTGGACCTTTCTTATTGGTGGTACATGTCTTCATTTTTCACCTTCAAAATCCATTTGCATGTTTTGTTTGATTGATTTTGTTTGACTGAAGACTGCACTAGTTGTGTAATTGAGATCAGTCATACATGTACTTTACCACCATATTCCATAATCAAAGTCCAATACTATGGGTGTTGGATTTTGTTAGAGTGAGCAAGGATCCTACATGTAGTAAATCACTCCAGCCTGTTCAGTGAGTTACATCTAACACACAACCCAATACATGAACTACTTCATCTTTAAAGTTTATAATCATCAGTCTGCTCTGTGGTTGGTTTAGAGTGCGTCACATGATAGGCCTACATGTATCATGTCTTATTCTTAATATAATGCCGTGCAAGGGCCTTGCACTATACCCATACATGTACATGTAGCAGCCAATGTACTATTCATAGCAAATAATGTACTATACTCATAGCAACCAGTGTACTATACCCATAGCAACGGCAGATTCTTGGTACCTAAGCAGTTTCTGCAGAATATAAAATAAATAGGGCCTATTGACTGAGTTACTTGTGTTAGATTAAAACTACAAATCCTGAGGTGATCCCCAGAGCGTTCTCTTTTCCCAAGATGAAGCCAAGGACAAATAGAAGGTTGTGGGTTCCAACTGGCAACCCGAAGAAAGATATTGACAAAATAGGGAGACCGCCAACATTAGGGCTAGATAGCTCAGTTGGTAGTGCGCCAGCACTTTAGTCCGGAGGTCGCAGGTTCAAGTCCGGCTGTAGTAAATTTGTCTTTGTTCAATCTCAAATAAAAAATTAAGACCTTTAACTACATGTAAGTGTTAAAAAGTTAATCCTAGCATGTGTCTCTTTTTACAGAGTTGTACTATGATAGAGGCAACCACCATGAGTTTACCTCGTTGGTCAAGGAGCTTGCTAGACCAGGAGAACTCACCCAATCCACCAGCTACTCATTTGAGTTCTTGAATGTTGAGAAACCTTACGAGTCCTACACTGGAGCTAATGTCCGGTTACGGTACGTCTCCAAGGGAAAGGGAAGGCTGGGAAGGGGATGGGGAGAGGTAGGGGAGGATTTTAATCACACTTCCATGCCATGATATGTCATTCCTATAAGGGCAAGGCAGTTGTTTTCTTTAGGTAAAGGGCACCTCTATGAGGGAACTGTAATTTTGTTCTGGAACATTTCAAAGGGCACAAAGGCAACCAGGGGCATGGAGGCACTTCCCACTAATAACACAGTTGTCTAACACATGTATTGAACCATGACTTTGTTGGAACTACGGGATCACTTTCTCCTGCTGGCATCTTATTGTGAGCACAACAATGGTGAGCTCAGCTTACGACCGAATTCTGCTCTTGCGATCACCATTCTTCGCTTATAGGGCAAGCGTCAAATTTCTGCGCTAGCTTTGTAAGCAAAGTATGCCTAGTAACGTAGAGTACGCACGCCCACTTGTAAGCAAAAGTTCCCTGCTAATCCGTGAAATATGCTAAGCTGGTCATAAGCGCCGATTCTTTGCTTACGGTAAGCATAGCCATGCATTTTTTGGTTTCTGTCGTTCAGTTTGTTCACTTAGTCCATATTTCATATTTAAATAATAGGGATGTTTTTTCAACACTGAACTAGCCAGCTTGACCACTTAGATAGAATTTTGACTGGTCCTCTAGCATTGGGTCAGTGGACCACTGTTAAGGGAAAACACTGCTCTGCGCATATTTGTTCATAATATAATAACAATAATAAGATTCTTCTTTGGTTTGGTTAATGCAGTTATTTCTTGCGAGTGACCATTACAAAGCGATTAACAGACACAGTGAAAGAGATGGACATTCTGGTTCACACACTTTCCCACTATCCTGAAGTCAACTCTTCTATTAAGATGGAGGTCGGTATCGAAGATTGCCTACACATAGAGTTTGAATACAATAAATCAAAGTAAGTACAGGTACCAGACCTTCAAATATTCAAACAGATTCTAATAGACAAGAAAAAGTCGCATCCTTTATAAGGTGATCCCTCTGCTGTCCCTTCTCAGGTTGTTATCGTTTCCTAGGGTGTGATCCCTTGGAACTCGGCAGGTAGAATAGCTTATGAATGTCACCCCCGAACAAAGTAATTGACAAAATATTAGGGCTAGATAACTCAGTTGGTAGAGCGCCGGCACAGTAATCCGGAGGTCGCAGGTTGTAATCATGCTCTAGTCAATTTTTCTTTGTTCATCCTAACTTGATAGACCGTAGATAGAGCCGAGTGACGTCCCATTTTGAAAAATCATTTTAAGTATCAAAATGATTTTTATAAAATAGTACACTCAGATAAAAAAGAGATGAAGAGATAAATTGAACATAACAACTCGCTAAATTATTTTTTCGTGGACTGATTCGAACAATTATTTGTAGACGTTGATGTGAAAAAACTTCAAAAGAACTGGTCAGTGAAAAATGTGTTATTTAACTTTCAGAAATCCCCCGCAGCAACAACTTGCACATAATTTCATAGCTTAAATGTTCATCTTGTTCTTGAAAAGTGATGATATTCTTGAAACTTTGCGAAACAGTCGGGAGCTTCTTAAAAAAAATGCATTTCTTAGCTTAGCATTCGGAAAAATTCAAGAACGTTACAATCTGCACGTATTTATTAGAGCGGGCACCTCATTAGTCATTGCTTATTTCTACCAATTCCATATGACCAATCACCTTTCACGTACAGTAAAGCTCAGACCAACGAAGCACGTATGGTACCTGTAATACTTCTGTGTAACTCGACGACACTCGAAGCAGTATTCTTGTTGCCAGACTGTTTATCGGCCATGCAGTTCCGTGTCCGAGTAACCTTTCGCGAAAGCGGACCAATCAGGTGCCGATTTAGGCCCCATTGATGCATGCCACACATGTGCTGTTTACCACAGCTGTGTGTGTGTTCACGGCCTGCCGTTCGGTACGCGGGCTAGGGTGATCGCAATGCAGCGATTTGGCGGTCGGGTAAAACCAAATATAATATTCTTTATCCCCGATGCAAATTTAACATCTATTAAAATTGTCGCGGTCCCCGCTGCTAAAATATAGGATTCCAACTGCCTCTAGCTACCGGGCAATCTCGGTGGTCTAGTTGGTAAGACATCTGCTCTAGAATTGCAAAGGTCGTGGGTTCGAATCCCACCCGAGTAATATGCCTGTGATTTTTTTCACAGGACTCGGGAAAGTGCTGAGTATACAGTGCTTTACACACATCGGTGTACGGGTAAACCAAATATAATATTCTTTATCCCCGATGCAAATTTAACATCTATAAAATTGTCATGGTCCCCGCTGCTAAAATATAGGATTCGAACTACCTCTAGCTACCGGGCAATCTCGGCAGTCTAGTTGGTAAGACATCTGCTCTAGATTGCAAAGGTTGTGGGTTCGAATCCCACCCGAGTAATATGCCTGTGATTTTTTTTTTCACAGGACTCGGGAAAGTGCTGAGTATACAGTGCTTTACACACATCGGTGTAGGGGTAAAACCAAATATAATATTAAAGTAGTTCATTTCAAATGTTTTACCATCCCTTCAAATGTTTGATTTGTACAGGTACCACCTGAAGGACGTTATAGTGGGTAAGATCTATTTCTTACTGGTACGAATCAAGATCAAACACATGGAGCTTGCTATCATCAAAAGGGAAACAACAGGATCAGGTTGGTACATATTAACCCATTGCACAATGCAGAACACACCGCGGCAAAATGGGCATCTACCATTTCAGCCACAGTCAATTACTCTGTGTACATTTTATCTCCCAAAATGGCGGACAGATTGGCACGTGTAAGTGCACTCCACGTCGTGAAATGAGTCAATAAAGTTATTGGATGCAGATTATAATTACAAGGTTAATCTGGACTATTAATAAAATTAATATAGCGCCAAATCCTTTGGAAAAAATCTCCCAGGCACTTTACTAGAATTGTTTCAATCATAAGTTGCCATAACTATTTCACTTTTGGAGCTATTTACTTGTACATGATTTCACACTGTTACCTAAACTTACTCATTATATCTTCTAATAATGTTTTTCTTTTTGGTAGGTCCCAACACCTTTAATGAAAACGAGACTATAGCTAAGTATGAAATCATGGACGGGGCACCAGTTAGAGGTAAGTTAATGCAATGCAAACAGAACCAAAATTCAATTAAAGGGGGACTGTTGTCAGATTCATAGCAGGTTGTGGCCGTACATGGAGTTATAAACTCTAACTAAGTTACTGCACGTTTGTGCGGCAGTCCCTGCTGGCTGTCTCAACACTGTATCATAATGACGGTGCCGATTGTGATGTGTCGGCCAGGGCATGCACCTGCAGTAACAGGGTTAGCATTCATCTGTTTTGGGGAGTTTTGGATTCAAACACCAAATTCAGAGTTTTGGGATTCCAGTCTGATACTTGAACTTTAGTTGTACTTGTGGACATGACAAAAATTTAGTTAAGATTTGACTTGATTCATTCCCTAAGAATACTTGAGACTTGTCTTGAGACTTGACCTCCAAGACTTGAGACTTGAACTCCAAGACTTGGGACTTAACCTCCAAGACTTGGGACTCGACCTCAAAGACTTAGAACTTGACTTAATTAATGCCCTAAATGACTGTGGACTTGACTTGATGCATGGCCAAAATTACTTTGTAATTGAATTGATGCATGCCAAGAAAGACTTAAGACTTGTCTTGAGACTTGTCCTCAAAGACTTGATGACAACTCAATCTTAAGGTCCCTCTCTCCAATGTTTATTTTGATTGTTATTTTGTCTTGATTTAGGTGAGTCTATTCCAATCCGGCTCTTCCTCTCTGGTTATGAACTTACACCAACGATGCGAGATGTCAACAAGAAGTTCTCCACACGATACTATCTTAACTTAGTCCTTGTGGATGAGGAGGAAAGGAGATACTTCAAACAGCAGGTGAGCAGGCCTGGAATTACCAGGGAGGACAAATTTCAGACTTTTATCTGAATTCAGAATTGTTTATCAATATCGATGTGTTAGTGCAAAACAAGGCATCTCGTAAAACAGCACTTATGTATAGCCCAAGTTAGAAATTGTCAAAACTTTGTATCTCGTTGAAAGTAGCCCGGATGTACACACAAAACAAGCACACGCTGTGATACAATGTTTTTGCAGGGAGCATTTTTGTGCGAGATACATTATTTTTGAAAAATCGAGATACAACATTTTTGAAAATTGGGATAAACAAAAAGAACATGTTTTACTCGTAGAAAAAAAATAACTGTTATTTTCTTCAGTATGGAGGAATCCTGCTCTTTGATCTGTTCTCTAAAGCATGTAAAGTAAGCCATCATAAACTGAAAATTTGCTGGATGTTTTAAATTTTGCGTATCTTCACGCTTGTTTTTATATATTTTGTTTTCTCTCCAAAGGAAATCACACTGTGGCGGAAACCTGACAAGGCAAAGAAACCTCAAAATTTTCAGACGCAAAAGTTTGAACCGACAAAATCCTAGATAACATTTATCTTAGACAGAACCTAGACAGAACCTAGCCAGGACTGGGGACCAGTCTACTGTATTTACCATGATGTGAACATCTTCCATTGAAACCCATGTTAGCCAAACTGAGGCAGGAAGGTAAACGGTCTGGTTCTCAATTTGTACATTGGTAGACATGTGAGTAGCCATTATTTCTAACTTTACATTAAATCACTGTAGACATTGAACAGCACCTTGGTAAGTGCAATACAATCAAATGATAACAAACAACAACCAGTGCCAAATTTTATGGCTCTTCTTACTGTAAGCCAAAAATAGGCGCTTACAGAAGCAGAAATATCCATGCTTAGCTTAAGCATAATTTACAGGGATCTTTAGCTTATGAGGACTTCATGAACCAAGCATAGTTTGAACATAGCGGTCGTCCGCTCACCAAATAATTATGAGCGACATCAGTGGTGGGTGGGCGAGTCGGAACACTTTCATTTGTAGTTCGCCAGGCCAGTCAAAATTTTGTTTTAGTCCCAAAAAATGTGTACAGGATTGTGAAACTAATTGTGTCCAAATTGGCGGCTATGGCTGGATTGCTGCATCATCATGCTTTGAAGTACTTTTAGGACATCTTTAGCAATACCCTTAAGAAGGGTAAAGATGTAGCCGTAGCGGCCAATTCGGATATAGTCTTACGTTGAATTTCACTTACAAAAGCTTCTAAATGGGGAAACCATGAGTTCCAACTGAGGAACATGTACTTATAAACATGATAATGATTACTTGTTTACAAAAACATGGGAGCTTTGCACCGATATTTGTTGTTGTCAATGATTTGGTCTGACCATGTGGTTTCATGAGAATTTTGCAGCTGACTGACAGGCGTATTTTTTGAAATAACAAAACACAAGCTTGGTCAGAAAACAGGAGAAATTATTGAAAAATTCTTGGAAGCACATGGCAGAGCTGCCAACTCTCACTGATTCTGCAGAAAGTTCACTCCAAACCAATCTTTCGATGTTCTGATGAACAGATTTGAAAATCTATCTGATTATGGAAACTTGCTAGAGAGATAGATAAATAGATACAACTTTATTGTCCCACCAGGGGAAATTTATGCGTCTTTTTGACAGTATAGAGATGTTCCCTATTATGTTGCATGTAAATTCTAAATATCTCCCTACTTGTTGTACAAAACCTCACTGGTTGCAAGATGCAAATGTTGGAAGCTCTGACATGTGGACTTGTGGAAAATTTTGCAGATTATTCAATAGTCAGTTTCACTTATTTGGTTGGCATGTGAAAGGAAAGCTACTGGAAATCCCCGCTAAGCATTCGTTGCTTACACAGCTAGCACATAAATTAACCCTGTAGGTAATCGTGTAAGTGGAAAATGGTGACTGTAAACTCAGATTTATGCGGTAAGCAGAGTCATTAAATTTGGTCCTAGTGATTTAACTTTTTTTTTAACAGCGAGAGAATGAATCACAAAAAGTTTGATACTGAATGAGTTTTAAAAACAGAAAATGTGCATCTTCAACCAAGATGGCTGCCATAAATATTAGTGTGTACTACAGTGTTATACGTGTACATGTGCTCACAAACTGATGATGTCATAATACTTGTGTACACTCCAAACAGCAGTGGTTATATAGCTCATTCAAAACGTTAACAAAGGCTCTTCTCATCAAACCAGGACCCAATTACATAGAGCTGCTTATAAACACAAACAGTAGCTAAGCACAACAAATTTATGCTTACCAGCCAAAATACCATGTCACATGTACCATTGACTGGTAATACTGTATCCTGCTCATTTTTGCTTGGCAGACAATTTTTAAGCAATGTTTTCTGCTTTTAAAGCAGTTCTGTTAAATTGGGCTCATCAGCAGACTAAATGCACAATGCAGTTGAAATTTACATTTCTCACATAGAGTTGCCCTTTACTTAAAAAACCTCCGCTGCCAAAGAATGAAGAATCATGCCCAAGTTTAAATCAATGTTATAATTAGACTGACGAGTTCCCAAGGCTAGGTTAAGGATCAACCATGTCATACTTTTTAAAATTGTTGTACAAATTTGTAACATTTGAGTAGAGTAAACAAATTATGGTACACCAAGTTTCCTTCTTGAAAAAGTGCATTCCATCATAACTGCAAAAGGAACAACCGATGCAATTACTTGATTACAAACTCAAAAATAAAAAGCAAAGGTAGAATCAAGATAAGGTATTTTTGTCTCAATCCTCTTCTCCCTTGTCACTCCACACCAGATCTTGGTAAAGACTTAGATAAGATCAGAATGCCTGACACTGTGAAAAGTAATTGCTATTTCATCCTACCAGCCCCAGTCCTTCTGAATTCTTCACTTAAGCAATTTGATAAAGAAGGATTTGAGACTGTCCATCTTGCTCATTGTTTAAAAAGACACACTCCCCTTCAACTTTTATTTTTGTTCTCCCCCCCCCACCTCCCCCAACCTCCCGCCCCCCGTAAAAATGTTAACCAACACACAGAAGGAACAACTTACAGTAGATAGAATCTATTGGTAGATTATTACCATGTGAAGATGTTGGCCTTGTTCCACACCTTGGCTGAGGCTCTGGCTTAGGCTCTGGCTTGGGCTCGTATAGTAATTTTGACAATGTACCCTTTTAGTACGTGACTTCAAACAGGCTGACTGTGCCTTGGCTGAAGTGTAAGCCATGGTTTGGAAATGGCCATAAACCAGTCATTGTATTATATGATGTGAACTTTAACCTTTTGGGTTTAATGAGACTCAGAAAAACAAATATTAATGTATTGAAAACCGAGAGGCATACATGTATTTGAACTTTTTATCTGTTTATTTTTGGCAACAATTATCACTTTGTTCTATTGGAATTGGAATCACTTTTAAATTACATCTTTATTTCTCTTTAGATAATTTGACATTGACGCTTGGTCATAAACGATGACAGTATGAAGAATGTAAATACATTTTTTTACTTGTTAAGAATGTCATTCAGTTCGTTAAGAATGTCATTCAGCTCAGAAGTGTCAAATGAATACTTTAACCCTCCTACTTTCTGACCATTCAATACTATCCACTATGGTTTTGAATGATATGCCATGAATGCGTCTGCACAGTATACAGTCAACCCTCCTACTGTCTTTCCATTCACTATCATCCAGTGTGGTTTTGGAGCATTGCGGCAGTGATTACATGGCAAAATAATGAATGACATGTGACATGTGTTCCACCAATCAATAGACAAGGATCTGTGTGTGTGGTATTACAAGAGGGTTGTGCATGCACTTACTGATCAGACTCGAAACAAACATTTCTTATTATTTTCTGGTTAAAGAAGCAACAAACTTAACTTTAATATAGTTTAGTACTTGCCACTATACACATTATGTCAATCGGCAAATTATGAGTATGAATAAAAATGTATAATTATGATAAAGAATAGACTTGATGTACAAATAGGATTTTAAGTTGTGCAAGATCCCCTCCTAATAGGTCCCGTACTAAGGCCAGTAAAAAGTGTTGTTGGTTCCTCAACAGTGCCCACATGGAATTGCTTGAAAATCTTGCGATCATTATTTTCAAAATACATGGAATGCATTATTAAATTACTAACAAATCTCAGTAGAATTCAGTCAAGTCCTTACTTTCCAGCATATGAACGTGATGAATATCAGTCGGACATCGTCATTTGGGCCCAATTTTATGGCTCTGCTAACTGTATAATTCTGTGCTTATGGCCAACTGTAAAGCAGAGATTCTAGGAGCTGTAAGCGCAGAATTTTGCGGTAAGCAGTACTATGAAATTGGGTCGAGTAGCACTTTAAAGCCCTTGACAAAATGGTAAAATCAGCCATTTGAAAAATAAAATAGACATGCAAGAACTTTCACAAGGGAAGGCCAGAAGCACATGTACAGCATCGGTAAATGTCAAAGACCAGAATTCGCACTTTAATTGACCCAACATATACATACATGAAATAACAAACTTGTGAAAGTTGTAGCTCAATCGGTCATCGGAGTCACAAGAAAATAGTGAAAACCCCTTGTAAGTTTTCACTGGTTCAGAAAGCATGTTGGTCTTGTGAGATCAAAACTTCAAGTGTTTAACACATTTCTCAAAAACTATAGCATTTCAGGTATTCAAGGGGAGTTTTCCACCACGACCTCGTTATGACCTGCAAATCTGTAAACATTTACTTTTTCAATCTGACAAATCTCTGCACATATCTGTGCACACCCTGTAAACGAAAACCACATCCTCTGTTGCCCTGGTTTGGCCTTGTGCCCCTTCAAAAGTTTCCCACAGACTTTGACATTTTCCAATGGAAGTGCCTTTTGCAAAATGAAAACGACCTTGTCTTTTCAAAGATGAACTTCCAGGTCTGCTGAGGGTGAAAAATAATAATAAAAATGTTCTTCATCAACGTTCAGAGATGGGTAGACGAGAAACTCCAATTATTTGTTCAGTTCCCTTGTTAACAACTGAGACAGCAGGTACTTAAAACAACTTTCATGTGTCTAGCTAAAACCACCGTCAAGATGGCGGACAGTGGCGCTGCATCTACCAATCTACTGATAAACTCAAGACACTGATGATGAAATGGGACATTCATCGTGCTCAAAACAAGCGCAAGTTTCAGTCGATCAATGATGATGACCCAGAAGCAGTTTTAATGTATGTAAGTCTTTATATTTATTTACGTGTTTCAAACAATGATTTTTCACCATCATACATATACACAATAGGAATAGTTTCATGAACTTGCTGAGAAAAATTCTTCATTAAGCAAAACGTAACATGGCACCCAGGGGGGGGGGGGGCGGACACGATGTTGCGCAATTCTTTCCCCGAGGCTGTGTGATTGTACCATTAAAAAAATAGGGGTGCTTAAATTTTACACTAACACGAATGGATTAAATTAGATAAAAGTAAGGCAGTATTTTACCAATTATATATGTATAGTTTATTTGTCAGGTTTTTGGAGTGGAATAAAATGCAAATATTTGACAAATATTTAGACAAGACTTTTTTGAAAATGCATTCGTCCCTCCAAAATCAGGCGCATGGCCAGACAACAGCACCATACCATACCGTTAATCAATTTGCTTTGAATGAAAATTTCGACACCCCTAAAACAGTGTCATAAAATGCGACGGAAGTGAAAAATTTGAACATTCTACCTCTGAGATTTTTCGAGTTCTTGTTGAAATATATAGTTTTCTAACATTGTGAAGTTTTAAAAAAAAATTCACCCATTCTACCCAATCGATTTTTATGATTTTCAAAATGTAACGTTCGAATTAAATAGTAACTTCCGTTATCGGTTTCATGTGTGGACCAGTCGGCGTCCGGAGTTTGTGTGTGTTGGTATGGTATACCGAGCAGTCAGGGTAACACACACAGGCTGCGTTTCCTGGTATGAAGCCTGGGACCAATCAGAGCGCTTTATTGCTGCGACCTGACTGCATGAATAGAGATTCGACTGCATGCACGTAAGGCATGCTCATGAATGAGACGAGTATCAACGTTGATGGCACCTTTTTCTTTTTCCATGTCCGCCGGTGACAATAATGTAAACTTTATGGCATTGTCGCTGGTAACCTGTTTCTACATGTATGAAGCAGTTTTTCCTGTGCTCGGCAAATTCTTGTGGTTACCAACTTAATGAAATTGACCCAAGGCGTTCTGGTTGGAAAAATGTAATTTAACCCAGCTACTTTTTGACAATTAAATACTCCACTGTGATTTTGAATAATGGATGAACTATGCTAGCCTGCAGTATGATACCATGGTATTAATACATATACACTGCACACAGTACACCCTCCTACGGTCTGACCATCTAATATTCCACTGTGGTTTTGAATGATAGATGAACTACAGCTTGCAATTACATGATGTGGTCAATGAATACGCAGTACACAGTTAACCCTCCTACTGTCCAACCATTCAATATTGTCTACTGTGGCTTTGAGTGATAGATGAGCAATACCAGTCTACATTTTGATATAGTGTGGTAAATAGATCTACACTGTACACTTTCAACCCTCTTACTGTCTGATCATTTAATAGTATCCACAGTGGTTTTGAATGATAGATAAACTATACCAGCCTGCAGTATGACATGTGGTGAATACATCTACACAGCACACACATGTGTACAGTTTAGTTCAGTGCACAATTGTGCCACCATACACAACGCGTGCAGTTAAATGGTTTCAAACGGTCGGTCAACTTGGAAATGGTACCAAGAGTAGGAGGGTTCAACAACAACCAGTTTTGAATCATGTCACAGCAATACGCCCATTTAAAGTCAACTTATTTTCAGTTCATGTGAAACACTTTGTCATGAATAGTTATCAGGGATGCGTCGGAAAATGGCTGGAAATTTGTCTCCATGGTTACGAGTGACCTTTTGACCTTCTTCAGTACAGCTTCCAAGCAGCTCTGTAATTGGATCCTCATTCTACACAAATAATGGAAAAACAAATAAAAAGTTTATAAGGAAAGAAAAAAGTATTCAGAGTTCAATAGCTGCCTGGTGTAGAAACATTCTTTAAGCCCTTTTCACACTACATACCGACCGAGCCAAGTCCCAGAAAATAACCCCCAAGGAAATTCCTGGGTAATTTAAATCCAACCACTACACTTTGTTCAGTATTCTAACACCAGGGAAACATTAGGGCCAACCCCTTCACTTAATGACAAGTGCACTGGGCTCTTTTATGTGCATTACACAACCACAGGATTTTCAACTTTACATCCGAAGGTCGAAGCAATAATGGTCAAGTATCTTTGTCAACAACACAAGTGCCATGACCAGGGACTGAACCTACACCAGAATTTGAGTCCAGTGCACTAGCCCACTTGGCCATGACACTCAACATCACTCTTTTTGGTTGGTGTAAGATGTTATATTTCTTTTTTCGTTATCATATGACAGGTGGTACTGCATTCACTAGAGTGCATTCTTACGCATTTTGTAATACATTCTATCATTGTAGTATAAATTAAACAGGGAGTCAATTATTCAACTAATTCTCGGTTGAGCGTCTCTAACCCATTATCCATTACAAACAACAGTTTATATACATGTAGCAGCACCAGAACTCATAGACCTGTAGGTTGTGAGGCAACAAGCCGCTCCCCAAAACCACTTTTTACCACAACATCATTTTTTCACTGCTTTTTCCATCATGTTAACGCATCTATGCTGGTCATGAGGAAGATTTAGAAAGGGAAATTATTTTCTGACGGAAGTATGAAAGAAGAAAGTAGAGGAATTTATTTGAAAGTTTGATAAAGTTGTTTGAATCGTACCTGCTCTTGGTCGGAGATCCTTTCAAATAATGGATGTTCATTCAAATGTTGACACATCCATTCATGTAGCTCCTTCACATCTGTTATTGTGTACAACATTCCCTAGATACAAGCAAAGTTATTTCAGTCATTACAATAAAATACAAACTTAGGCCTATATGTATATAGACTGTGTTACCTTGTGCATTCCCGGGCATTGTTTGGATGCCCTTGTTCTGAGTGATGTAGTCTTCTTTTGCAAACTGAAGGAACACATCAATGGTTGCTACACACCAAAGATATGATATTTAGTTCTTGAAAAAAGTAGGAACATTTTTGTGAGTACAAGGGCTGACCTACAAGTACACTGGTATAGGGCTTTATTATAGACTTTTCAGGGGCTTTTCCAAAAGCAAACAAAATCGGAAATTAGACGAAAGAATATCATGCCCTACCCCACTGGTTGCTAGATCCCCCTGGAGGCTAGACCCCAGTTGGCTTCATCTTCCTGTTCGCTAGCCCCCTCCCCCCCCCCCCCCCCGGTCAGTACATCCCCCATGTCACTACAACCCCCCTAGTCACCACACTCCCCTGGTCACAACATCCCCCATGTCACTACAACCCCCCTAGTCACCACACTCCCCTGGTCACAACATCCCCCATGTCACTACAACCCCCTAGTCACCACACTCCCTGGTCACAACATCCCCATGTCACTACAACCCCCCTAGTCATCACACTCCCCTGGTCACAACATCCCCCATGTCACTACAACCCCCCTAGTCACCACACTCCCCTGGTCACAACATCCCCCATGTCACTACAACCCCCCTAGTCACCACACTCCCCTGGTCACAACATCCCCCATGTCACTACAACCCCCCTAGTCACCACACTCCCCTGGTCACAACATCCCCCCATGTCACCACAACCCCCCTAGTCACCACACTCCCCTGGTCACAACATCCCCCATGTCACTACAACCCCCCTAGTCACCACACTCCCCTGGTCACAACATCCCCCATGTCACTACAACCCCCCTAGTCACCACACTCCCCTGGTCACAACATCCCCCATGTCACTACAACCCCCCTAGTCACCACACTCCCCTGGTCACAACATCCCCCATGTCACCACAACCCCCCTAGTCACCACACTCCCCTGTTCACAACATCCCCCATGTCACCACAACCCCCCTAGTCACCACACTCCCCTGGTCACAACATCCCCCATGTCACTACAACCCCTAGTCACCACACTCCCCTGGTCACAACATCCCCCATGTCACCACAACCCCCCTAGTCACCACACTCCCCTGTTCACAACATCCCCCCTGTCTCCACAACCCCCCTTGTTACCACAATGCCCTGGTCACAACATCCCCCATGTCACCACAACCCCCCTAGTCACCACACTCCCCTGGTCACAACATCCCCCATGTCACCACAACCCCCCTAGTCACCACACTCCCCTGGTCACAACATCCCCCATGTCACCACAACCCCCCTAGTCACCACACTCCCCTGGTCACAACATCCCCCATGTCACTACAACCCCCCTAGTCACCACACTCCCCTGGTCACAACATCCCCCATGTCACCACAACCCCCCTAGTCACCACACTCCCCTGGTCACAACATCCCCCATGTCACTACAACCCCCCTAGTCACCACACTCCCCTGGTCACAACATCCCCCATGTCACCACAACCCCCCTAGTCACCACACTCCCCTGGTCACAACATCCCCCATGTCACTACAACCCCCCTAGTCACCACACTCCCCTGGTCACAACATCCCCCATGTCACTACAACCCCCCTAGTCATCACACTCCCCTGGTCACAACAACCCCCTGGTCAGTACAACCCCCTGGTCACCATAACCCCCTGGTCAATACAGCCCCCTGGTCACTACAATCCCCTGGTCACTACATCCCCCTGGCTGGTACACCCACCCTGCTCGCTACAACCCTGCTTACTGGCATGGTGGGGTGGAAGTAGCGATGAGACTTACCCCTTCTTTTAGAATATAAGCATACTCCGCCAAGAGAGTCTGGTTAACAATTCTCCACTTGTGTTTAGTTTTCTTGAAGTGTGGATCAGGAAATAAAATAAACATCTTAGAAATCTGAAGAAAAAAAAAGTCCCCAAAACATAAAATTTAATATTCAATATGACAGTGAGTGGGGATGAGTGGACACTACACATACTTGTATATTTTACTCTTTCCTAAAAATCTCTATCAAGTCACAATGTGATGTTATATAAATTAAAGAGGGGCTCCAAGGTCAAATTGAGTTTTGTGATTCACTCACTTTCCAATAGATAGAGTCCTTATGAAAGTGGGGGGGGGGGAATTACAAGTCTCTAACCTACTGTTTAAAGATGTAAACAATCATTTTATTTGATACTCTTCCAGAACCAAATTTGAAACATGATGTCATCGGACAGCAAAA
This sequence comes from Plazaster borealis, assembly GCA_021014325.1. Lineage (NCBI taxonomy): Eukaryota > Metazoa > Echinodermata > Asteroidea > Forcipulatida > Labidiasteridae > Plazaster > Plazaster borealis. The sequence continues at coordinate 80,335 of CM037461.1, forward strand.
ACAAATGGGTCTGTACATTCCAAAGAGAAATTTCTGCGCCAGTCATGAGTTCAAAGTCAATGCCGTTTTGATCAAATATCATCAGAATTCAGTAATGAACAGAAAATTCTCTGAACAAAAATGTGCAGACCTTAAAGTACAACGTCATGGAATGTTCTTGATTTTGACAAAAATTGCACTTGAAGGGTATCAAACACAGTTGCATTTTACACACTTTTAACCTGAGGTTAGAGACTTGTAATGTGTTCCCTATTTTCATAAGGACTCTTTCTAATAGAAAATGAGTGGATTACAAAACTGCATTTGAACTTGGAGCCCCTCTTTAAACTGGTCATGTTTTCATTTCTGTTCAAAACAAAAATGGTCCAAAAACATTAACTATGGATTAGACCCCTGGGCCACGACATGCCAATATAACTTCTACATTGTGTGCCCAACAAAAACATAACTTGTATTGAACTTCTTTATCTCTGCAATAATTAGGCCCTACATCAGTCTAAAACTTTATTTCATTTAGTTTACATAAAACAAAAGGCTATAACCTGTCCTTTAGAGAAGAAGTTTGGAAGATGTTTCATAGCGTTCCCTCTGAGGCAGCCAACATTTTGATATAAACCTTCTTGATTCTGTCTCAAAGCTTTGATACGATCTTGAACATAATCTGACACCTTCAGTCTTATCTCCATACCAAGCATTAACGTCTTAGGATACATCGGTGACAGCGAAACTAATGATAGGAAAGGAAAATATAGTAACCTTAAAACATTACTGATGAAACACAAATCTCTATTTCCACCCAACCACCAGACCTTCATTTGAAGAACTACAAGGAGAGCTATAAACTGCACTCATCAAATTCTTGACGAGAGCACTTTGCACTCATGAACCAAACTTTACACATTAGTCTAAAAAAATGAAATTGCTCACATTTCCGTAAGTGAAAGCGGAAGCTGGGGGTCTTAAACCACAAGGTGTCAACAAAGTGAGTCTTAAACCCTCTTGCTAAACATTATCACAAAATTTAACTCTTATCCGACTGGCGGGTCACTGTACAAAACACTGTTCCTGCCTAAGACTGCATTACAATAAACATTCATTATTTACTGCGTTACATATAAACAAACCCCAACAAACTATATAACTATTTGAAAGACTACATAATTCTCTTGAATGTGATACAAAATTTGCCATATTTCGCATCTAGAGTACAAAGAATTAATTACTAATTAACTATCAGCCTGATGCCAGATGCTTCACAAAGGCAGCACAGTCAATAGACCTTAACTGCCTTTGTGAAGCAATTGGCATGTCACTAGTACTGATGACATCACAGTTTGCAGAAGAATGACAGACCATACTGTCTCTGCACAACTGTCGGAAATGCAGTTGGGGGAGAGGGCTTTTGCTACAGTTGCTCCTTGCTTGTGGAATGTGTTACCGCTGTATATTCAAAAATCTAGTTCTTTAAGTACTTCTAAATCTTAGCTTAAATCGCATTTGATGTCTCAGGCCATTTCATGCTCATTGTAATTGCATCGTCATTTGACATTGTCACTTTCCATGTATGAAATTGTAAGTTTTTGTATGTTAGGCCTATTACATTGTTTTCTTGTAGGCGCCTTGGGCACTCTATCGGTGGATATGTGCACGTTATAAGTTTTGCTATTATTATTATTATTACCCAGTTTACAGCACTTAAACCGTGACATCATCAGTACAGGTTGCCTCAGGGTCCCTGGTTGTTGCCTTGGTGCCCCTTGATGTTCCAGTAGAAATCTAATTTTCCTCTTAGAGGTGCCCCTTACTAAGGAAAAACTGCCTTTCCCTTTAAAAGAATAACGGACCTGATTGTTCATCTCTGGCTTCTCTTAACCAGCGGACAGTCACAGTAGGTAGCATTGTTTATTTTTAGTGTTAACTTGTTACAGGGAATTCTTGTAGTTGGCAGATTTTGTTGAACAAAACTTTCTTCTAGGAACTTGTTATTTTGTGACCGAGTCTACTCCTTGCCAATTTTGAAAGAGGGAAAAAAGAAGATTATCCAAATGTATTCTCACCAAGGAGTCCCCCATATCCGCATCCAACATCCAGAAACTCAACTTTGGCTGAAGTATTGCCGTTAGCATCTTGAGATTTATCATTTGATGAAGAGAAGAAAGCTGGATAGATTTGACTCCAGTCCATCTCATCTGGCCTCAGGGGGCTACAAAGTAGGAAAATTACAAACAAAATACAAATGTAGGTCAAAATAGTTTATTTCATGAATGATGGAGATGCTGTGACAGACCGCAATTTATTCCCAATAATTAATTACAACCAAGAAAAAAACTTGCAATAAATATATTGAGTAGGCCTACTGCAACTGCAATTATTCGACCTACACTTTTTAAGGTCGCTTGTGCGATTCACCTCATTCATCAATGTTGGACATTAATTGTCTTGAGCAAAAGCTGGTCGTGAATTACTTAAGTTAAATACATTAATTACTGACCTTACTAACATTACAAGCAAAAAGGTTATTACATTCAGGTTGGCTCAGTGGTTTCTTCCCTGCCTTTCACCTCTGTGGACCCGGGTTCGATTCCCGCACTGGAACCTTGCATGTGGATTGGGTTTTCAGTCCCTACCTGAATGCTCAGGTTTTTCCCTATCAGTCTAAAAATTTAATTTCTCCATTGTCTTTTCAAAAAAAGCTGTTGCGATATATCCATTGCTATTTTTGCATTGTACTTGGTTTTAGTAAGCAGATTTTGCAGCAGCCAATTCTTTTTACTGAAGTGGCAAAAAATGGGCAAATCTGGTCACTTGTCTGAGAAGGAGTCGAAATTTGATGTGCTAAAGTAAAAGTTAACTAAGGTAAACGCTTAACAAACCCTCCAGTCTGCAACCATCGGGAGAGGATGGAGTGTTTACCCTCAATTCTTACGATTATTACAACAAATGCCTGGACCTAATTCCTGTGACTGTGTAAAGGGATATGACTAACTCACTTAGCCCTAGACCCAGTAACTGGGGCGCTTTACTGTGTGAATCTGTGAACATTGTTTTTCGATCTTACCAGTGTACAGGGCCTTTAATGTTGGGATACACATGGAGGAAGGAAATACACACAAGTTAGTTGCGCTAATCGTAACCCTCCTCTCCCGACGGTCGCAGACCGTCGGGAGAGAGGAGGGTTACGATTATCGCAACTACACACAAGTGAGAACATTGCTGGTCTTATTTGACAATTACCAAACGTGCCCAGTGCCTTTAAACAAAAATGTCGACTTCTTCGGTCGTACTAGTACTAGGCCTAGGTACTACTCGACCGGGGGGGGGTCTAGGTCTAGACGCATTCGGACCATGGAGGAAGGAAGAGTTCAGGAGTTCGAACGGCCCGCCGAACCACCCAATTGTTACGAAGCCGTCTTTGATCACAGGGTTCTTTGCCGCGCTACTCTCACACAGGAAATATTATGAGAAATATGGGTTTACATTTGTGTGATTTTATGGGCTTTCCAACCATGCCAACCTTTTCCGAAAGCTCAATTTTAGGGGATCGTGTAGGCCTACGTGATGGTTTCCTTTGTCCGTTCGTATATTCAGTTTGGTGGAGCGATGTGGAGCATTTTGATTATATAAGGCAATTTGAAATTGATATTTGACAAAAGTATGTCAGAAATGCTTCATATAGCGCACGCCCCGTTGTTCCCCCCATCTTCCCACAATGCAACGGGCCTGGCTTGGGCCCTTCGCGGAATTCGCGCTTTGTTTACCCACCATTTTTTGCCCACAGCTGTTTTATGACCGCGGCATGAAAGTCTGTGTCTTTGATATGAAGCTCGTTCGAACTCCTTCTCTTCCTTCCTCCATGTTCGGACCATCCATCCAATTGCAAGTCCAATCCCAAAATGGGCCCCATGCGATGCAAAAAATAATAAAGGAATAATTTTTAATAATTGTTTATGAAACCAATCGTACCATCCCCGCCCCCATAAACTCAAAATTCAGCTTATGGACGGTGGGTACCGTATGGATAAGGCATACTTACTACTCAAATGAATGGTCAGAATGTGGGTTAGAATGAGCTCGTTGTCGATAATACTTCTTCTGTGGCATGGGGGCTGCCATCTTGAAACCTACTTGTATTGTATTGATTGAGGGCGCTATAACTCATCGCTAGTAACTATAGACCTTTCTTTTGCAACGTCACAGCCCGAGTTTTTGCCAACCGAGGTTGGAAAACTATGGAAAGCCATAAATGCAAAGCATAAGCAGTGAGCCACAGTTTGTAATAATGTTACACAAATATTCAAAAATAGTGTTGAATTGTTGGAAACAAAGCAACCAATCATTGTATGTATTTTTGGTTGAGTGAAAGTTTACAAAAATGTTGAATTTGGACACAACATTTGTTAACACGATTGAATGTTTTGCTAACATTCGGCCGCCCATGCCAACCAGCGCGGTTTGTTTATCAACAAAAGAAAGGTCTATACTAAAGGCCCTTTTTGAAACTACGGCTGTTTCCTTCGGTTCAGGCTCGGTCAGTCAGTGAAATTGTGCAGGCCGGCGGAAGAAGCCGGAGCTGCAGTTGTATTTTCGAAAAGGGCCAAGATTACCGTTAATGTTTTATAGCGCCCTCATTCGAAAAAAAAAAAACCCCGTAGACCATGAGATCATA